>WNWK01024743.1:0-29345 GCA_009830355.1 Cherax destructor
CCGGGTTTTAGATGGTGACCCGGCCTTGGCCCCGTCTTGGCAGTGCCCTGAGACCTGTCTCCATGGGAAGAGGTACAAGTCCCCATCATTTTCTGGGACCAACTGTCCCCAGGCCAGCCCCACCCCCGCCTCACGGGGCCCAAAGAAGTTGGCTCAAGGAGGGGGAGGTGTTGATTCACCGGGAAACTCCCAGCCCGGGTCTTTAAAAGATGGAGACCCGGCCCGGCCCTTGGCGGGGAGTAACGGGAGACTTTCTCCCATGGGAGGGAGTACCCCCGGCGGGGACCAACGGGGTCCCAGGCCAGCCATATTTGCCCACAAGCACGAGGCAGGTAGGTAGATGGGTTCCCGGGGCCCCTGGTCTGCCACCTTCCCCCCCCAAGGAGGCGGGACGGGAAGGACAGGCTTAGGAGTGGAGCAAGCTCCAGCCTTGGCACCTACCCCTCCCCCAAAAGGGCTGGGCAGGGGTGACCGCCCCAGGCCTCAAGGATTCAAAAAATTATCTTTTCCTGTGTTGAAAGCAAACAAAAATTCCATAGATCTTTATAATTTTTAATTTCATTCACTTTGCTTGACTGAATTTTTCTTCATTCACAATTAATTTTATTTATCCTCTTTATTCACAGTTTTTTTTTAAATTCATAGATGTTATATAATCTCTCCCCAGATTTTTGACTTAATCGGTTTCGAAAATTATTCTGTTTTTTCTATCAATTATTGAAAAATAGGGAAAACTACGGAAAAATACATTTGTCAAAAACTTTTTCAGATACATACGTAGAAGTTTTTTTTTATATTTTATTGTCAATTACTACCTAACCCGGGTCCCCTTGCCCGTGTCCCCCCTTACTCTTGCCGTGGTCTCTTTAAGTGCTAGAACTTTAAAACTGTCCAGTGTTCTTTGGTACACCCCTCCAGGATCTTATAAGGACACCCTCCAGTGATCTTAAAGGTACACCCCTCCAGGGGATCTTTGGTACATCCCTCCAGTGATCTTATAAGGTACATCCCTCCAGTGCTTGCAACTAATCAGGCAGAAAACAGTTATACGGGAGTCAAAAAAAAAGGAATTAGTTTTAAAGAACACAGCAGTGCCATACTCCCAGGGGGGAAACACAGGCCATCCCTCCCAGAGGGCAACTTAGGCCCAAGTTCGGTGAAATAACAAAAGAGAACAAATATTTGCCGAGGAAGGAAAGCTCCTGAAAATAAGGTGTAGATATAACTGTTATAGTGAATATCACAGGGTGCCAAAAAAGATGTTAAAAATGTTTGTAATCAGTTGCCAGCGGTCGTCGGGCCTTCCCACGCAGGTAAAATGATTGGATAATTTTTAAAATTTCCAGTGTACCTGACCAAAACGGGGGGATTACTTTTGATAAAAAGAATTTCATCGAAATACGAATAGGCAAAATTTTTGAGAAAATACGTAAATTGCCCAAAACGAAAAATAGATAAGCAGGTCGATTTGGGAGTTTTTTCATAACGATTTCAACAACATAAGTCCGTATATCATCCAGTCAACCATAGTGAAAAACAGCAGTTTGTGGTGGAAGAGAAAACTAGAAAACTAAACCCAGTACAGTGATCCATAAGTGCCTAAAACCCCAGGTGGTAAACCAGGGTGAGGTAAACCAGGGTGCCAGAAGTAAACAGGGTGACAGGTAAACCAAGGTGCCAGAGGTACGGCCGTCCGTCATAGTAGGAGCTGCCAGAAGCACCGCTTTTTCTCCAACACGCAAGTTATACTTTTTGTATCAAACTGATCATATTACCCTGTTTAATCATCTCCCAGTGGTCTGTCTCGAGTAACCCAAAATATCCCTACAGGATCCATTAAATAAGTGATACTGGATTGCGTCAGATCCAAGAAATAAGGGAACCAATGACTGATTCAAAACTGGTATCCTTGTCCGGATTCAATAAGCGGACGGGGTTTTAGGTGGCCTTATCAAACACCCAAACAATAACAATAACTTTAAGCGGTAAGATTGTCCAAACACTTACACATGCAAATAAAATAGATAAGATACAAATAGACGGATCACCACTTAGGAAGCTATTAGTAGAATACGTATACAGTAAAACAACCAACAAAATCAATCATGAAATCCTGTGTAATACGCAACCAAACAAACAAATGTTCCACTGGATGGATTACATGCAACTTCTGTGGTAAATGGAGCCACGCCCTGTGCTAGCATTCAGGAACTAACTACATGAGATATTAAACCAGGGAAGTGCTTTTGGGTATGCCCAAATGAGACCGAACTGTGGAATAAAATCACATTGATGTTAAAAGATGACAACATCAAATCGGCCTTCATAAAAAACATGACAGCACTCTATAACAGTTGGGAAAAATAAAAAATCTGGGACAGATGGTGCTATCGCCCTTGGTACAGATGTTGCCCTGGTAGACAGTAACTGTAAAAATGGAGAATTAAATGATGGTGACCTGAAGGGGGACAGGAACTCCAGTGGGGAAACAGGTGTAGACAAGGACACACAAAAACCAATGTTACAAACTAGCAATAAAACGGTAGATAGTAAACAGGGGGATTCCCAGGGAAATACTGAAGATAAATTACCAGAAACTGATGAAGGCTCCATTGTCAGCACTAGTGCCGAAGATAGAAATGAGATAGGAACACACCCACCAATAGGGAATACAATGGGGAACACAGTCACAAAAACAGGCAAACGGAAACCAGGCCTGTGTGAATATTATGCACTTGCATCTGCAGGCATGGAATATCTGGGAAAACAGATGGGAATGCAATTATGATCACCCCAGGAAATGCCGTGCCCATATGAAAACAGGAAATGCAACCTCCCGTCCTGTGTTTTCCACCAGGCACACCACCCAAAGGGTACAAGACGACACAACATCCAGACCATGGGCAAACCTGGGTAGCCATAGCCACCCGAGAGAGAGGTTTTTTAGCGCCAAGAAGAAAAAAAGCTGGCAGGAAATTACAGAAATCGTACACCAACTGCAATCATTTCTGGAGGTGGAATCACAGTCAATGGCCTCCACCCAATACAACAGATATTAGTGCCAGGAAAAAAGACCCATCCTTCCATACCACCAATCCAACTACATTCATCTTTGCTATAACAGGGTCTAAAGCCAGCAACAAACAACAAGGTACCTTACATCCGTGGACTGCTTACAGAGTCAAATGCTATGTTTGGGCTTTCACAGAGACCCACATAAGAGATCACTTGGACAATGAAATATGGATCCCTGGCTACAACCATACAGATGTGACAGAGTGAACAGGCAAAAACGGGGTTGGTCTGTATATCACAGTCACTTATATGCTCAGAACTACTAAATGCCTCAAATGATGTAGTTGAAGTATTAGCAATAAAGATCGAGAATCAAAACCTGGTCATCGTAGTGTATAAAGCCTCCGGATGCAACGTCCCAACAATTCCAGGAACAGCTTCTGAAAATTGACCACTGTCTGAAAATCTTCCAGCTCCTGCCCCCAACATCTTGCTCCTGGGGACTTCAACCTAATGCACCTAAATGGAGGAACATTGAAACAATGTGGTAGCAGAGATAACACCAGGAGGCAGCTCAGATGAAAACTCGCACACACATGAACTTTTAAATTCTGCACCAAATTCACCTTAAACCAGCAAATAGTAGAGCCTACTAGATTAGAGAATACGCTGGACCTCATCTTCACCAACAATGATGATCTGATACGAAATGTCATCATATCAAAAACAATATACTCAGATCACAACATAATAGAGGTCCAGACATGCATGCGGGGGAGCCCCAGATCGACAAAATATGATCAGCCGCGAGGAGCCTTCTCCAAATTCAACTTCAATAACAAAAACATAAGGTGGGACCAAGTAAAACCAAGTCCTAAATTATATAAACTGGGAAGATAGGCTAAGATCACGGATCCTAACCTATGTCTAGAACAAATTAACCTGTGGCACTTGAGGTTTGCTCAAGGAAAATTCCCTAAAAAAAAAAGAAGAAGATGTAAACTAGAAAGAGAGAGGCGCTCCTATACAGGCGAAGGCAGAGAATAGGAGCGACTACAGGAGGCCAATATATCTGAAATACTAGGGAGGCACTAGTCAGAGAAATAGCAAACATCAAATTAAAACTAAAGGAATCTACAGGAATCAAGAAACGCGGGAAGAACAAAAAGTTATAAATGAAATTGAAAGAAACCCAAAGTATTTCTTTTCTTATGCCAAATCAAAGTCGAGAACAACATTCCAGTATTGGGCCCCTACTTAAAGGATGGGTCCACACAGATGACAGCAAGGAAATGAGTGAGTTACTTAAGTCCCAGTATGACTCGGTTTTTAGCGAGCCGCTAACCAGACTGAAAGTCGAAAACCTAAATGAATTTTTTTTATGAGAGTGCCACAGAACTTGGCAGAAGCATGCCTATCTGACATCACCCCGACGCCAAAGACTTCGAAAGGCAATAAATGACATGCCCATGCACCTGCCCAGGCCCAGACTCATGGAACTCCGTAAAGCTCATCAAGAACTGCAAGAACCTCATCACGTGCTTTTAACATCCTATGGAGAGGGAGCATGGACACTGGGATCGTCCCGCAGTTACTAAAAACAACAGACATAGCCCCGCTCCACAAAGGCGGCAGTAAAGCAATAGCAAAGAACTACAGACCAATAGCGCTAACGTCCCATATCATAAAAATCTTTGAAAGGGTTCTAAGAGCAAGATCGCCACTCATCTAGATACCCATCAATTACACAACCCAGGGAAGCATGGCTTTAGAGCAGGTCGCCCTGTTTGTCCCAACTACTGGACCACTACGACAAGGTTCTGGATCCTCTAGAAGACAAACAAAATGCAGATGTTATATACACAGACTTTGCAAAAGCCTTTGACAAGTGTGACCATGGTGTAATAGCACACAAAATGCGTGATAAAGAACAACAGGAAAAGTGGGTGATTGGATCTTAATTTCTAACATGTAGAACACAAAGAGTAGTAGTCAACAAAGTAAAGTCTGAGGCAGCTACTGTGAAAAGCTCTGTTCCACAAGGCACAAACTCGCTCCCATCCATTCCCTCATCCTCATATCGGACATAGACAGGATATCAGCCACAGTGTCGTGTCTTCCTTTGCAGATGACACCCGAACCTGTATGACAGTGTCCACCGTTGAAGACACTGCAAGACTCCAAGCAGACATAAACCAAATCTTTAAATGGGCTAACAGTATCTCCTTGTTCCAGTACTGGACAGTATCTTCTTGTACTAGTACTGGACAGTATATTCTTGTACCAGTACTGGACAGTATCTCCTTGTACCAGTACTGGACAGTATCTTCTTGTACCAGTACTGGACAGTATCTCCTTGTACCAGTACTTGACAGTAGCTTCTTGTACCAGTACTGGACAGTATCTCTTGTATCAGTACTGGACAGTATCTTCTTGTACCAGTACTGGACAGTATCTTCTTGTACCAGTACTGGACAGTATCTTCTTGTACCAGTACTGGACAGTATCTTCTTGTACCAGTACTGGACAGTATCTTCTTGTACCAGTACTGGACAGTATCTTTTGTACCAGTACTGGACAGTATCTTCTTGAACCAGTACTGGACAGTATCTTCTTGTTCCAGAACTGGACAGTATCTCCTTGTTCCAGTATTGGACAGAATCTCCTTGTACCAGTACTGGACAGTATCTTCTTGTACCAGTACTGGACAGTATCTTCTTGTTCCAGTACTGGACAGTATCTTCTTGTATCAGTACTGGACAGTATCGTCTTGTACCAGAACTGGATAGTATATTCTTGTACCAGTACTGGACAGTATCTCCTTGTACCAGTACCGGACAGTATCTTCTTTTATCAGTACTGGACAGTATCTTCTTGTAGCAGTACTGGACAGTATCTTCTTGTAGCAGTACTGGACAGTATCTTCTTGTACCAGTACTGGACAGTATCTTCTTGTACCAGTACTGGACAGTATCTCCTTGTACCAGTACTGGACAGTGTCTTCTTGTACCAGTACTGGACAGTATCTTCTTGTTCCAGTACTGGACACAAATATCTTGTTTCACAAACACTCATGGAAAGAGATATCAGTAGCATTATTCTTTTACTTTCCAGGAAGTCCCTGGAGGACCACCAGGCCCTAAAGGAAGGTCTGGACGCCGAGACCAGAGACCTGGAACGAGCACTGGTCGAGTCCAAGGAAGAGAAGGAGAGACTGGAACAGGAGAGAGATAGAGAGAAGCAGATGCTGGAAGAGGCTCTGAAATTATCTCTCAGTGACACACCTGGAGAAGTTACCCCTAGAGAGCCTCTGCCTCCCTTCCAGGTGAGAAATAGATAGATAGACAGAGAGAAAGAGAGAGCGTGAGTCAGTGAGACCAGAATGTTAAGTGAATGCTCAACAGGTTCAACCAGTTTTAAATAGAGTAACGTAGTTTCCCTGGAAAATTATGTGTATAACTAGTATATACAATAGGATCACAGTAAACAGGTGATATATGTGGAGGTATCTGTACACTGAGAGGTGAATCTCTCAGTGTATATACACTGAGAGGTGTATATCTCAGTGTATATACACTGAGAAGTGTATAACTCAGTGTATATACACTGAGAGGTGTATCTCTCAGTGTATATACACTGAGAGGTGTATATCTCAGTGTATATACACTGAGAGGTGTATCTATCATTGTATATACACTGTGAGGTGTATATCTCAGTGTATATACACTAAGAGGTGTATCTCTCAGTGTATATACACTGAGAGGTGTATATCTCAGTGTATATACACTGAGAGGTGTATATCTCCGTGTATATACACTGAGAGGTGTATATCTCAGTGTATATACACTGTGAGGTGTATCTCTAAGTGTATATACACTGAGAGGTGTATCTCTCAGTGTATATACACTGAGAGGTGTATAACTCAGTGTATATACACTGTGAAGTGTATATCTCAGTGTATATACACTGTGAGGTGTATATCTCAGTGTATATACACTGTGAGGTGTATCTCAGTGTATATACACTGAGAGGTGTATCTCAGTGTATATACCTGAGAGGTGTATATCTCATGCATATACACTGAGAGGTGTATATCTCAGCTGTATATACACTGAGAGGTGTATATCTCAGTGTATATACACTGAGAGGTATCTCGTGTATATACACTGAGAGTGTATATCTGAGTGTATATACATAGAAGTGTATATCTGTGTATATCACTGAGAGTGATATATCTCAGTGTATATACACTGAGAGGTGTATATCTCAGTGATATACATGAAGTACTCAGTGTATAACAGAGGTGTATATCTCAGTGTATATACACTGTGAGGTGTATCTCAGTGTATATACACTGAGAGGTGTATTCTCAGTGTATATACACTGAGAGGTATATCTCAGTGTATATACACTGTGAGGTGTATATCTCATTGTATATACACTGGAGTGTATATCTCAGTGTATACACTGAGAGGTATCTCAGTGTATATACACTGGAGGTGTATTCTCAGTGTATATACACTGAGAGGTGTATATCTCAGTGTATATACACTGAGAGGTGTATATCTCATGTATATACACTGAAAGAGGTGTATTCTCAGTGTATATACACTGAGAGGTGATATCTCAGTGTATATACACTGAGAGGTGTATATCTCAGTGTATATACACTGAGAGGTGTATATCTCAGTGTATATACACTGAGAGTGTATATCTCAGTGTATATACACTGAGAGGTGTATTCTCAGTGTATATACACTGAGAGTGTATATCTCAGTGTATATACACTGAGAGGTGTATATCTCATGTATATACACTGAGAGGTTGTATATCTACATGTATATACACTGAGAGGGTTATACCTCAGTGTATTCATGTATACACTGAGAGGTATCTCTCAGTGTATATACACTGAGAGGTGTATATCTCAGTGTATATACACTGAGAGGTGTATATACCTGAGTGTATATGTATATACACTGAGAGTATTCTCAGTGTATATACACTGAGAGGTGTATATCTCAGTGTATATACACTGTGAGGTGTATATCTCAGTGTATATACACTGAGAGGTATACTCAGTGTATATACACTGAGAGGTGTATACTCAGTGTATATACACTGGAGGTGTATCTCAGTGTATATACACTGGAGGTGTATACTCAGTGTATATAACCTGAGAGGTGTATATCTCAGTGTATATACACTGAGAGGTGTATATCTCAGTGTATATACACTGAGAGGTGTATATCTCAGTGTATATCACTGGAGGTGTATATCTCAGTGTATATACACTGAGTGTATCTCAGTGTATATACACTGAGAGGTGTATATCTCAGTGTATATACACTGAGAGTGTATATCTCAGTGTATATACACTGAGAGGTGTATATCTTCAGTGTATATACACTGGAGGTGTATATCTCAGTGTATATACACTGAGAGGTGTATATCTCAGTGTATATACACTGAGAGGTGTATATCTCAGTGTATATACACTGAGAGGTGTATATCTCAGTGTATATACACTGAGAGGTGTATATCTCAGTGTATATACACTGGAGGTGTATATCTCAGTGTATATACACTGAGAGAGTGTATATCTCAGTGTATATACACTGAGAGGTGTATATCTCAGTGTATATACACTGAGGAGGTATATACACTGAGAGGTGTATATCTCAGTGATATACACTGAGAGTGTATATCTCAGTGTATATACACTGAGAGGTATATCTCAGTGTATATACACTGAGAGGTGTATATCATGATATACACTGAGAGGTGTATATCTCAGTGTATATACACTGAGAGGTATATCTCAGTGTATATACACTGAGAGTGATATCTCAGTGTATATACACTGTGAGGTGTATCTCAGTTATACACTGGGGGGTGTATATCTCAGTGTATATACACTGAGAGTGTATATCTCAGTGTATATACACTGAGAGGTGTATTCTCATGTATATACACTGTGAGGTGTATATCTCAGTGTATATACACTGAGAGTGTATCTCTCAGTGTATATACACTGAGAGGTTATACCTCAGTGTATATACACTGGAGGTGTATATTCGTGTATACACTGGAGGTGTATATCTCAGTGTATATACACTGAGAGTGATATCTCAGTGTATATACACTGAGAGGTGCATTCTCAGTGTATATACACTGAGAGTGTATACTCAGTGTATATACACTGAGAGGTGTATATCTCAGTGTATATACACTGTGAGGTGTATATCTCAGTGTATATACACTAGAGGTGTATATCTCAGTGTATATACACTGAGAGGTGTATATCTCAGTGTATATACACTGAAGGTGTATATCTCAGTGTATATACACTGAGAGGTGTATATCTCAGTGTATATACACTGAAGGTGTATATCTCAGTGTATATACACTGAGAGGTGTATATCTCAGTGTATATACACTGAAGGTGTATATCTCAGTGATATACACTGAGAGGTATTCTCAGTGTATATACACTGGAGGTGTATATCTCAGTGTATATACACTGAGAGTGTATATCTCAGTGTATATACACTGAGAGGTATATCTCTGTATACACTGAGAGGTGTATACTCTGAGCAGGAGTGTATATCTCATGTATATACACTGAGAGGTGTATATCTCAGTGTATATACACTGAGAGGTGTATATCTCAGTGTATATACACTGGATATGCTCTAGTATATACACTGAGAGGTGTATATCTCAGTGTATACACTGTGAGTGTATCTAGTGATATACACTGAGAGGTGTATATCTCAGTGTATATACACTGTGAGGTGTATATTCAGTGTATATACACTGAGAGGTGATATCTCAGTGTATATACACTGAGAGGTGTATATCTCAGTGTATATACACTGAGGTGTATATCTCAGTGTATATACACTGAGAGGTGTATACTCAGTGTATATACACTGTGAGGTGTATATCTCAGTGTAATATAACACTGAGAGGTGTATATCTCAGTGCATATACACTGAGAGGTGTATATCTCAGTGTATATACACTGAGAGGTGTATATCTCAGTGTATATACACTGGTAGTTTATATTAATCAGTATTTTAGGTATTAAAGTATTCTTGACTGGTGGTGTACAGGTGACATGCAGCCTTAATGACCCTGGTGTAGTAGATATACTTTAAACCCCATTAACCAACCAACCAGTCTTAATGACCCTCGTGTAGTAGATAGACTTTAAACCCCATTAACCAACCAACCAGTCTTAATGACCCTGGTGTAGTAGATAGACTTTAAACCCCATTAACCAACCAACCAGTCTTAATGACCCTGGTGTAGTAGATAGACTTTAAACCCCATTAACCAACCAACCAGTCTTAATGACCCTGGTGTAGTAGATAGACTTTAAACCCCATTAACCAACCAACCAGTCTTAATGACCCTCGTGTAGTTGATAGACTTTAAACCCCATTAACTAACCAACCAGTCTTAATGACCCTCGTGTAGTAGATAGACTTTAAACCCCATTAACCAACCAACCAGTCTTAATGACCCTGGTGTAGTAGATAGACTTTAAACCCCATTAACCAACTAACCAGTCTTAATGACCCTGGTGTAGTAGATAGACTTTAAACCCCATTAACCAACCAACCAGTCTTAATGACCCTGGTGTAGTAGATAGACTCCAATATCCTCCCTAACCCCCACAAATTCCGGTTTGCAGAGCACCGAGGTAAACCCTGAGGAGCTCAAGAAGAGACAGGAATACCTGAAGGCGCAGAGGGACAAGCTCCTGGCCCTGAAGCAGGAGGAGAGGGAGAAACAACTGGCTGCCTTTGAGAAATCTGAACCACAGAAAAGACCCAAATCTTCGAGAGCAGCGCGAAAAGTTAGTATAGTTTACCCTCTACTAGTTAATTAATAGTATAGTTTACCCTCTACTAGTTAATTAATAGTATAGTTTACCCTCTACTAGTTAATTAATAGTATAGTTTACCCTCCACTAGTTAATTATTAGTATAGTTTACCCTCTACTAGTTAATTATTAGTATAGTTTACCCTCTACTAGTTAATTATTAGTATAGTTTACCCTCTACTAGGTAATTATTAGTATAGTTTACCCTCTACTAGTTAATTATTAGTATAGTTTACCCTCTACTAGTTAATTATTAGTATAGTTTACCCTCTACTAGTTAATTATTAGCATAGTTTACCCTCTACTAGTTAATTATTAGTATAGTTTACCCTCTACTAGTTAATTATTAGTACAGTTTACCCTCTGCTAGTTAATTATTAGTATAGTTTATCCTCTGCTAGTTAATTATTAGTATAGTTTACCCTCTACTAGTTAATTATTAGTATAGTTTACCCTCTACTAGTTAATTAATAGTATAGTTTACCCTCTACTAATTAATTATTAGTATAGTTTACCCTCTACTAGTTAATTAATAGTATAGTTTACCCTCTACTAGTTAATTATTAGTATAGTTTACCCTCTACTAGTTAATTAATAGTATAGTTTACCCTCTACTAGTTAATTATTTGTATAGTTTACCCTCTACTAGTTAATTTTTAGTATAGTTTACCCACTACTAGTTAATTATTAGTATAGTTTACCCTCTACTAGTTAATTATTAGTATAGTTTACCCTCTACTAGTTATTATTAGTATAGTTTACCCTCTGCTACCTAATTATTAGTATAGTTTACCCTCTACTAGTTAATTTTTAGTATAGTTTACCCACTACTAGTTAATTATTAGTATAGTTTACCCTCTACTAGTTAATTATTAGTATAGTTTACCCTCTACTAGTTAATTATTAGTATAGTTTACCCGCTACTAGTTATTATTAGTATAGTTTACCCTCTACTAGGTATTATTAGTATAGTTTACCCTCTGCTACCTAATTATTAGTATAGTTTACCCTCTACTAGTTATTATTAGTATAGTTTACCCTCTACTAGTTATTATTAGTATAGTTTACCCTCTGCTACCTAATTATTAGTATAGTTTACCCTCTACTAGTTAATTATTAGTATAGTTTACCCTCTACTAGTTATTATTAGTATAGTTTACCCTCTACTAGTTAATTATTAGTATAGTTTACCCTCTACTAGTTAATTATTAGTATAGTTTACCCTCTACTAGTTAATTATTAGTATAGTTTACCCTCTACTAGTTAATTATTAGTATAGTTTACCCTCTACTAGTTAATTTTTAGTATAGTTTACCCACTACTAGTTAATTATTAGTATAGTTTACCCTCTACTAGTTAATTATTAGTATAGTTTACCCTCTACTAGTTAATTATTAGTATAGTTTACCCTCTACTAGTTATTATTAGTATAGTTTACCCTCTGCTACCTAATTATTAGTATAGTTTACCCTCTACTAGTTAATTATTAGTATAGTTTACCCTCTACTAGTTATTATTAGTATAGTTTACCCTCTACTAGTTAATTATTAGTATAGTTTACCCTCTACTAGTTAATTATTAGTATAGTTTACCCTCTACTAGTTAATTATTAGTATAGTTTACCCTCTACTAGTTAATTATTAGTATAGTTTACCCTCTACTAGTTAATTTTTAGTATAGTTTACCCACTACTAGTTAATTATTAGTATAGTTTACCCTCTACTAGTTAATTATTAGTATAGTTTACCCTCTACTAGTTAATTATTAGTATAGTTTACCCTCTACTAGTTATTATTAGTATAGTTTACCCTCTGCTACCTAATTATTAGTATAGTTTACCCTCTACTAGTTAATTATTAGTATAGTTTACCCTCTACTAGTTATTATTAGTATAGTTTACCCTCTACTAGTTAATTATTAGTATAGTTTACCCTCTACTAGTTAATTATTAGTATAGTTTACCCTCTACTAGTTAATTATTAGTATAGTTTACCCTCTACTAGTTAATTATTAGTATAGTTTACCCTCTACTAGTTAATTTTTAGTATAGTTTACCCACTACTAGTTAATTATTAGTATAGTTTACCCTCTACTAGTTAATTATTAGTATAGTTTACCCTCTACTAGTTAATTATTAGTATAGTTTACCCTCTACTAGTTATTATTAGTATAGTTTACCCTCTGCTACCTAATTATTAGTATAGTTTACCCATGGATTATCCTCTACTAGATCATAATAATAATAATAATAATATTATTAGTAGTAGTAGTATAATTATAATTATTAATATAATTATTAGCAGTATTATTTTAGTAGAAGTATAATTATTTAAATTATTATTATTATTATTATTATTATTAATATTATTATAATTATTACGTATTTTCATTATCTATATTATTACAATCATAATTATCATTATTATCACAATTATAATAATTATCATAATGATAATGATAATTATGATAATTATCATTATCATAATTATCATTATCATACTTATCATTATTATCATAATTATCATTATTATAATTATCATTATCATAATTATCATTATTATCATAATTATCATTATTATCATAATTATCATTATCATTATTATCATAATTATCATTATCATAATTATCATTATTATTATCATAATTATCATTATAATTATCATTATCATAATTATTATTATAATCATTACCAGGTGCTGGAGGGTTCAACTATCGACGCTCAGACACTGCACGTCAGAAAGGCTCTGGCTGAGAGACTCAAGGCTGAGGTCATCGGTGAACAGTAAGAGGGAAAAAAAGGCCTCGAAAAAAGTCTTTGATAAAAGGCCTTGGAAAAAAAGGCTTTGTAAAACAAAAGGTCTTGAAAAGAGTCTTCGGCGGAGTCAAAGAAGAAGACAAAAAGGCCCTGGTCCAGCAGCAGCAGACTTTCCGGCCATTAATTAACTTTATGTTTTTACCCCTGAAAGGCCTCTTATTATCAAAACTTTCTAATACTCACTGAAGTTCTCTTCTTCCGGTCCCATAAGCGCAAAGGCCTTCTGAAGTCTCCTTTCAAAGACTTTTCAATGATTTCTAAAACTCTCAATAGTGTTCTGAAGGCTTCTGGAGGCTTTTGAAGGCTTCTGGAGGGTTTGAAGGCTTCTAAAGGCTTTAGGAAACTTCTGGAGGCTTTTGACGGCTTTTGAAAACTTCTGCAGGCTTTTGAAGAGTTTTGAAGGATTCTGAAGGCTTTTCAAGGCTTCTCGAGGCTTTTGAAGACTTCTAGAGGGTTCTGATGGCTTCTGAAGGGGTTTGAAGGCTTCTGAAGACTCCTGAAGGCTTCTGAAGGCTCCTGAAGGTTTTTGAAGGCTTCTGAAGGCTCCTGAAGGCTTTTGAAGGTTTTTGAAGGTTTCTGAAGGCTCCTGAAGGCTTCACATACTGTAATCACCCTGTGTGACATCACCCACTGCTGTGATGTCAGTGTTGTGTCAGTGGGATGAATTACACTTACGACACAGCAGTAGTGGGGGACGACTTTCCTAAATTTAGAATAGAATGCAAAATAATGTCTCAAAACACACACATGGTTTTTGTATCGCAAGAGTTGATTTTACGAAATTTTTTGCTCTATGTCATAAAAATGGATGTTTTTTTCACTAGTTGCTCAAAAAAAGTCACAAAAATGAAAATGCGTGAATGGGTACTGGGGCATTTTTTGAGGGGGGGGGAGAGTTTGACCCCCTCCAAAAAAAATAGCCCCTTTTTTTTGAGTTATACTTTGCATGGTGATTCACTAAGCCACTTACACTGTGATATATGTATATGCAAAGGCTGGCACTGTGGCTGGCCCTAGCCATTAGTGCCATTTATGGAGAGAAAAATAGCCACAAATGTAGCATAATTAGAGGCTATTCACAACGTTTCGCCCACACAGTGGGCTTTATCAGGTCACAAACAGATGTACCTGGTCATTCTTGATCCTTATCCTCCATAACAACATACTGACCTGCCCATCCTAGGCAGGTCAGTCTCAGATCCAACCTACCCTTCATTCTTCACACTATACAAGATGTTTCAAAACAATAGACCCATTTTCAATGCAGTATGCTTTAAAAATAGGTCCATTAATTTAAAACACCTTGTATATACTCACATACTCTCTACCCGGGTAGATGTGTTTGTGACTGATGAAGCCCACTGTGGGCGAAACGTAGTAGAGCATCGCATTATACTGCATTCATCTTCACAGTACCCGTGTGTCTGTACACGAGAGGACATTCTAAATATTGCCTTCCTCAGTGCCTTTTAAAGCTAGTCTCATAAGAGGAGTTTGAGGTTATCAGTCCCTCAGGAGAGACTGATAATGCCACTGCGTGGCGAAACTTCGCCAACCAGTGGCTTCCTCGGTCCAATACAAAGAACGCACTGACTCCAGCATGAGGGACTGATTACCCCAAACTCCTCCTGACCTCCAACCATTCTTCGTACTGGACTCAAGTTCACAATAGATACAATAAACACCGTTCTTGACCACAAAGTTTCGCCTAGTGACTTGCTACAGCCCCCTGTGTGAGTGAAAAGTTGTGGATAATGTCGATACCCTCTGAAAAAGACCTCACTTAAAGGTTTCCTTTCATAGACCCATCTGCTATCGTTCTATCTGCTATTGTTCTATCATCTATTGCTCTGTGGTTAGTAGAAATAGACCCAATAATTGATAGTAGATGTAGACTCGAGACTGGCCATTTTACCAGGCTTTCAAATCAACAATTCCGTCCATGAAGTTTCAACTCGATCCGCTGTAAATTGCAGGCACTGTAACTACTACCACGTCAATAAATACCACTTAGAACCGGGTCTCTAAGGACCTGTGAACCCATGGGAAGGTTCTATAAAGGATCCAGTGGGTCTCTAAGGACCTGTGAACCCATGGGAAGGTTCTATAAAGGAACCAGTGGGTCTCTAAGGACCTGTGAACCCATGGGAAGGTTCTATAAAGGATCCAGTGGGTCTCTAAGGACCTGTGAACCCATGGGAAGGTTCTATAAAGGATCCAGTGGGTCTCTAAGGACCTGTGAACCCATGGAAAGGTTCTATAAAGGATCCAGTGGGTCTCTAAGGACCTGTGAACCCATGGGAAGGTTCTATAAAGGATCCAGTGGGTCTCTAAGGACCTGTGAACCCATATCAACCCACAAAAAGGTTCTAAATACATAATTTTTGACCAGTCTGAGTCTTTCTAAGTTCACCCACTGAGGTAATGTTTATGTTCACATAACTGCACATGATGTGATGTTTTTACCACCTCACACAGTAAACATACAGTCTATGTTTGTGATTTTATTTCCCTAAACATTCTTAATGTTGTAATGTGGTCTTGAAAAATATTTAGAAAAACTTAAGATGGGTTTTTCAGATATTGGTTAAGGGGTTTTAAAAGTCTACCTACTACACCAGGGTCATTAAAGTCCATCTACTACACCAGGGTCATTAAAGTCTATCTACTACACCAGGGTCATTAAAGTCCATCTACTACACCAGGGTCATTAAAGTCTATCTACTACACCAGGGTCATTAAAGTCTATCTACTACACCAGGGTCATTAAAGTCCATCTACAACACCAGGGTCATTAAAGTCCATCTACTACACCAGGGTCATTAAAGTCTACTACACCAGGGTCATTAAAGTATATCTACTACACCAGGGTCATTAAAGTCCATCTACTACACCAGGGTCATTAAAGTCCATCTACTACACCAGGGTCATTAAAGTCTATCTACTACACCAGGGTCATTAAAGTCTATCTACTACACCAGGGTCATTAAAGTCCATCTACTACACCAGGGTCATTAAAGTCTATCTACTACACCAGGGTCATTAAAGTCTATCTACTACACCAGGGTCATTAAAGTCTGTGCAATACACCAGGGTCATTAAAGTCTATCTACTACACCAGGGTCATTAAAGTCTGTGTAATACACCAGGGTCATTAAAGTCTGTCTAGTACACCAGGGTCATAAAAGTCTGTGTAATACACCAGGGTCATTAAAGTCTGTGTAATACACCAGGGTCATTAAAGTCTGTGTAATACACCAGGGTCATTAAAGTCTGTGTAATACACCAGGGTCATTAAAGTCTGTCTAATACACCAGGGTCATTAAAGTCTGTGTAATACACCAGGGTCATTAAAGTCTGTCTAATACACCAGGGTTATTAAAGTCTGTGTAATACACCAGGGTCATAAAAGTCTGTCTAATACACCAGGGTTATTAAAATCTGTGTAATACACCAGGGTCATTAAAGTCTGTCTAGTACACCAGGGTCATTAAAGTCTACCTACTACACCAGGGTCATTAAAGTCTGTCTAATACACCAGGGTCATTAAAGTCCATCTACTACATCAGGATCATTAAAGTCTGTCTAATACACCAGGGTCATTAAAGTCTGCGTAATACACCAGGGTCATTAAAGTCTGTCTACTATACCAGGGTCATTAAAGTCTGTCTAATACACCAGGATCATTAAAGTCCATCTACTACACCAGGGTCATTAAAGTCCATCTACTACACCAGGGTCATTAAAGTCCATCTACTACACCAGGGTCATTAAAGTCTGTTTACTACACCAGGGTCATTAAAGTCCATCTACTACACCAGGGTTATTAAAGTCTACTACACCAGGGTCATTAAAGTCTGTCTACTACACCAGGGTCATTAAATTCTATCTACTACACCAGGGTCATTAAAGTCCATCTACTACACCAGGGTCATTAAAGTCCATCTACTACACCAGGGTCATTAAAGTTTATCTACTACACCAGGGTTATTAAAGTCTGTCTACTACACCAGGGTTATTAAAGTCTATCTACTTCACCAGGGTTAATAAAGTCTATCTACTACACCAGGGTCATTAAAGTCCATCTGCTACACCAGGGTTATTAAAGTCCATCTACTACACCAGGGTCATTAGTCTATCTACTACACCAGGGTCATTAAAGTCTATCTACTACACCAGGGTTATTAAAGTCTACTACACCAGGGTTATTAATGCTACCGTTACACGGTACTTACTGTCATGGAGCAGGGAGGGGGGGTCTATGGAGCCTCAAGAAGGAGTCCCCAAGATGCTTCTACGAGCCTCAAGAAGGAGTCCCCAAGATGCTTCTACGAGCCTCAAGAAGGAGTCCCCAAGATGCTTCTACGAGACACAATCTACAAACTGCCTTAGTCCACGGGAGAAGTTACAATTACCTTCGAAGGTAACAGTGGTGTAATTCGCGTTGTAATGTGTAGAGTACTTCACTGTACAAGGCTTCTCATAGGATAAGTCGTCCTGATTACAAAGACGTAAATTGATTTGTACGATAAGATGGTGACTGCTCACCACACTCGCGAACAGGTTTTTTGGATAAGGAAATTTGGCACCATCGGACAGAGGCATATGGGATGTCCACTGCTCGTCATTCCTCTATATTCCCCACTAAGCGAGGTTTTTAACAGTCTGGAAAATCAAAAGCTGCATGTTTTTCCACAGGTTGAACCAAGGTAAAGTAAAGTAAGTAAAGTCAATTTTATTTCATTGCAATTTTACATAGATATTTGTAGTTACAATCATAAAGTGAAGTGCAAGGAGAGCCACTGACATGCCATAGTGAAGTGCAAGGAGAGCCACTGACATGCCATAGTGAAGTGCAAGGAGAGCCACTGACATGCCATTGTGAAGTGCAAGGAGAGCCACTGACATGCCATGGTGAAGTGCAAGGAGAGCCACTGACATGCCATGGTGAAGTGCAAGGAGAGCCACTGACATGCCATGGCATTAGGGGCAGCTTAATCTAATGACTTATAGACTATGTACATAATATTAGAGAAATTGATTGAGATTTTTCTAGTTATATATTTGATTTCAAATTACAATATGATGATTGTAGAAACTTGTTTTGGGACTGCCTTCTTGTAAGCTGCACTTTAAGCAAGCACTGTTGACACCGACACTCTGAGACACTTCTCTCACACTTACAAGTGGCTATGATACAAATTTCTAGCTAATTGCAGTAAGGGGAACCCCACACTGCCTACACAATACTGGAAGGGAGGTTTACTTACTTGAAATAGTGGCTATGTGTGTCCTGGTCTTCCTTATCTATAACCCCCTCCTAACACCATGTGCAGTGGAGAACCTTGGTCAGCAAATGAAGGGGTAATTAGTGTCCTGCCTGCACCTCAGAGTTCCCTGGGTTATAAGGATGTCCCTTAAGCAATATGCAGTAAGCAACATTAGCTTCCAGACTTGAACTTAAGAGACGACGCTGGTACATACCAATACAAAGTCGTCCGTCTGCTTAAGACCCACAGATAACTCACTAACGTTTCCCCCAGAAAACTGGCCAGATACTGAGAGAAAGAAAGCCTAGTCTTACTGTAATGGGTCTGGATGGAGAGAGATATCCGCGGTACTTCGGGATCTCTCCTCCGGGGCCCCAGGACAGATGTTAGGTAACGTGGGGGATGCTGCTTGGTCACAGCACGTGTTCTCCGGGTGAAGTCTTGTCTGGTAAGAACGTAGGTCACGATTCGTGAGCCCCACACTGACTAGATTCAAGTGTGGGCTGCCAGTTGTCTCTAGCTAACATAACCTAATGCTTGCCTATTCAGGCCTATAACTACCTATATTAGGGCGCTAGAGCTACAGTATTAATATCTAACGTTGCCTCAATAATCCTACTATTAGTTTCTAACTGTACAAACTTGCCTAGGTGTTCCTAGGTGAATAAATCTATCAATTAAAATGTACATAATAGTCACCTCCGTCAACTCGAATGTGTGTATGTTTTGGTTGGGTGTGTGGGTTCCTGAACTCCGAGGGCCGATCTGTGGTATGTTTAAGGCTCCTAACGGCTCACTTACCCTGTGGAACTCGAGTGACCCGAAAAGTTTCCACAATGATATTACACTGTTAAAATTATATATTTGATTGTTAAAATGACAATATTATGATATTACATTGTAACAAGTGTTTAGGAGGATGGTAATATAAAATTGAGATTATTTAAGGAAAATAATATTGAGCATTTTTTAAAGTAGTTTACAGTATGAGTATTTAGTTTAGGGTGAGTAGGTGGTTTTTGAGAAGAGTCTTAAATTTATTTTCAGACAAGGTTATCTTAGTATTTACTGGTAATGAATTCCATATTCTGGGGCCCTTTATGTGCATAGAATTTTTACATAGGTTGAAATGGACTCGGGGTATATCAAAAAGTGATCTGTATCTTGTGTTGTGGTCATGGGTCCTATTAAAGTTGGTGAGGAGAATTTTGAGCGGAGGGTTTATATTAGAGTGTAGAGTTCTATGTATGTAGTAGGCACAAGAATAAGTGTGAATGTTCTTTATGGTGAGTAGTTTTAGACTTTTGAATATTGGTGGAGTATGCTGTCTAGAGTGGGAATTTGTTATCATTCTGACTGCAGCCTTTTGCTGGGTTATGAGTGGTCTAAGGTGATTTAATGTTGTTGATCCCCATGCACAGATTCCATTGGTGAGATAAGGGTAGATAACTGAATGATATAGTGCAAGGAGAGCTGATTGAGGCACATAAAAGCGTATCTTTGAGATTTTCTTGGAAATTTGTTGTATATGTGTTTGGAATTTAAGGCTACTGTCAAGGTGGATTCCTAGGAATTTTCCCTCTGTGAGTCTTGTGATGGGTGTACCATTAAGTGTTATGTTAAGTGGAACATTTGTGGCTTTGCTTCCAAACTGTATGAAGTAGGTCTTGTCAGTATTGAGAGTAAGCTTGTTAGTCGTCATCCATGTTGATATTTTCTGTAATTCGGCATTAACAGTGTTGGCCAGTATAACTGGATTTGGGTGAGAGAAGACATATGTTGTGTCATCTGCAAATAAAATGGGTTTGAGTAGTTGTGATGCATTCGGTAGGTCATTTATGTAAATGAGGAATAGGAGTGGTCCCAGGACTCTTTCTTGAGGGACTCCGACTGTAATTGGTTGTGTGGAAGAGTTCGCTCCATTTGTGTACACGTATTGGCTTCTGTTGCTAAGGTATGACTTTAGGTAGTTGAGTGGGTGCCCCCTTATACCATAGTGTGCCAGCATACATAAGGGGGATTACCAATAGACCCCTGGCTGTTTTCAAGAGGGAGCTAGACAGATACATAAACTCAGTACCTGACCAGCTGGACTGTTACTGCTGACCGCACGTTGGTTTACGTGTGGCCAGCAGTAACAGACTGGTTGATCAGGCCCTGATCCACCACAAGGCCTGGTCATGGACCAGGACTCGGGACGCTGACCCTCGAAATACCCTCCAGGTATACTCCAGGGTGTGTGACAAGCACCCAATACAATGCAACGTACTCTTAACATGCCACAGGGTTTGAAGTCTATCTACTACACCATGCTCATTAAAGCTGTTTTATTTCAAAGATCATTTTTTATTTATTATTATCAATAGATTATTGAGTAATTATATCAATTATTATTATTATGACTAGATTATTGAGCAATTATATCACAATTATTATTATCCTAGGAGATCCTTGACCTCTTATAGGTATCCTAGGAGATCTTTGACCTCTTATAGGTATCCTAGGAGATCCTTGACCTCTTATAGGTATCCTAAGAGATCCTTTACCTCTTATAGGTATCCTAGGAGATCCTTGACCTCTTATAGGTATCCTAGGAGATCCTTGACCTCTTATAGGTATCCTAGGAGATCCTTGACCTCTTATAGGTATCCTAGGAGATCCTTGACCTCTGTGGTGCCGTCTGTGTTCTTCACGACGCTGAAGTTGCCACAGACAAAGCGAAAGTAGACCAGGTCCTGGAGTACCTCGAAGAAATTGGCTAGGGTGTTAGCCTCCAGTCGGGTAGCTAGGACGCTAGTTCGTGCCTCGTTGTCGCTGTAGTGGTACCTGTCGTCGTACCCCAGCAGGTGTCGTACCTTGTCGTCCGTCAGGGTTTCCGTCTTGGGCACGGTGGCCAGGACGGGGAATCTCCAGCGGCGATAGCGGGCGATAGCGCTGGCATCTGCCGTCATGTACATGCCTCGTCTGTAGAAATACTTCAATACCTCCCTCACACCCTGAGGTGTTAGGCTACAGCACATAAGGTGCACTCCAGAGTATCTAGTTCTTATGTGCTCTAGTAACTGGCATACCCGGGGGACATCTCCGTCAGTGATGTCTCTAAAGCAGACATCCATAAGGGGAGTGTTTACAGGGGTCAACGATGTCTTGTTGAGGTCATCCAGAGGCAAGTCGAAGTCCACTTCTAGCCACAAGAGAGAAGGCAGCTCCGATGGACACTTTAGTATGGCTTCGACTGACTCTCTATCCAGCACTCTAACTCTCAAACACACCAAGTTCCTGGTGGCTTGCCAACCACACAGAGATTTGATGGTCTCAGCGTTTAGACAACCAATTAAGTCTTGCAGCTGTTGGTTGCCTCGTTGTATGACACTAATCAGATTGTCAGTGGTGTCAGAACTGCCCCATTGCAAGTGATTCATCTCTGCCAGGAACATGGGAATGGACGTTCCTGCTAGCAATGCCACCACGCCATCCAGATCTGGTGCCAGGCACATTCTCTCCACTGAAACTTGTATTTTCACCGGGGTGGAGTGCTGGAGCAAGGCAGCAAGAGGCTCCACCAACACAGCCCCGTCAGACACTTCCCAGATCTTCGGGAGTCCCACTTCATCCATCATGATGCGGAGAACCCGTGGATGGACCCGCAACTCGTGGATAACTTTGAGAGTGTAGCCGAAGCGATCTGTGGCCCGGTCCATGTGTAGGACGAGATTCTTGGCGGCTCGAGAAACCTGGTTGTCAGGAGAATGAGGGTGGTGCTGCAGTATGCGGTTCAGGTGTCCGGCAGCGTATATCACCACGCTGTCTTCGTCTCGTAGACGCTTTACCAGCGATTTCATTGGCGTCCCACGCATGTTCTGATGGATAGCGTCCCAGGCGGCTAGGAACTGAGTCAGTGGATGAGGGAAGGAGAGAATGGATAGGCAGGCTGCTGACGTGGACAGAGGCAGTGGTAACAGCAATGCCACCTCCTCCACGCCACTGGGGAAAATCTTCCTAGCTTCCCCCAGCAATTCATCCCTGTTAATATGTATTTCAGATTCCAGGGTCCTCCTAGCAAGCTTCCCTAGCACTAGCAACCACCTAGCCATCTCGTCCTCTCTCATATCACAGCACTGAGACACCTGGGATTCAACAAGGCACCATAGCAATTGCGTGGTGGTCACAACACTGTCATCAATGCTGCCTAGTGTCCAGGCTAGGCAGGTGGAGATAACCAGCCGTGGGTATGATAACACATCTGAGACGAGGCACCAGCTGGCCACCAACCAGCTGGTAAACGACTCCACCTGCTCAGAGGGAAGGTGTTGCATCGCCAGAGATAGAACATCACATCTGTCTAGCCCCGGCAGGGTGATGTGGACGGTGGGTACGTAAGCGGCCGTCAGCGCTGACGTATCCACACCATCAGCTGACGTTGTCAGCAGCAGGAAAGACGCCTGGGTCCACTCCGTCAGTGCCTTCGTCAGTTCCTCGCCGGCTTTCTTCGGGATAAAGTCATCTATGATCACAAGAACCTGAGCTGATTCCATCCACTCTGCCACACAGGACGCACCCCACTTCGAAACCGACTCCAGCAGAAAGGTCTTGACCGCTTCCCAGCAGTCGTCAGCAGCCACAGCAGATCCAGCGAGCACCAACAGTGCCTACAATGAAGGAAAACACCCAAGTTCACGCATCCTAGACAATACAATCATGTCACTTTTGATACCCCGAGCACTGACAGGATAGAGGCCAGCAGGAGCAGCAAGAGTTGGGAGAATTTAGACACTGACATGACTATTTCAACTGGTGCAGAGGAACCTGCAACTGAAGAATGAGACACTTGTGGCTTCTTTAGTCCAATACAGAGAAAAACAGTGAAAGATGAGTTGAATGAGGCTGTCAGTCCCTTATCCTGGAGGTGATGTGTTCAGTACTTTCCTCAAGACTGATGACCTCATTATCCTGCTCACCTTTCACCGTGTTCTGTATATAAGCACCAGGCTCCATAAGTGTGCTTCAGTTCCTCCAAGACTACGGTGCTCTTCACCAACTCCAAGGCTGAGGGACTCATTACCTCATCTTTGTATAAAATTCTTGACATTAAGTGTTTGTGGTGTGTTAATAAAGCCACTGGTGGGCGAAACATCACGTACCCACATGTTGAACATGTGTCTAATTCTTCAACTTCTTCATCAAATGTGAAACTGATATTGACACTTGACTTTAGAAATGTCCAGTTACAACTTCCATCTCTCTCTGACTCTCTCTGACTCTGACTATTTCTGCTTTTTTTTTTTTTTTGATGGGTAGTAAGCGAAGGGAATGGCCGGGTGTCGGCAAGAGGTGTGACATTAAGAGATAAAGAATCTAACACAAAAGTGAGAGTTGTCACAGATGCTTTTTGCTGATGACACTGTGCTTTTGGGAGATTCCGAAGAGAATTTGCTTCTATCTGACTATCTCTGCCTTTCTCCTCACCTTGAAATGATCCAGACCATGAAATAAGTGATCACTGTTGATCCAGGCTGTAGCAATATACCGAGCAATAGTAGACTTGCCTCTGCCAGCCTCTGCACTCAGTACCCACACTCTTGCTGCAACTCCATCCACTCGTTTAGTGCATAAAAGATTCTCCAGGTTTATGTCACGACCTTCTCCACCTCCCTCACTGCAAGGTAACATTATGAGTAACACAAGAAGGAACACTGCAGGAGGCCTACTGGCTAGTGCTAGGCAGATTTAACTCACACCCACCCACTACTCCTCCCTCTATATTTGACTGAAGAAGTCCACTGTGTGGTCGAAACGTTGTCAATATAGCATCGCATTATACTGCATTTGAGTCTATATTTCCAATAATAATAATAATAATAATATCGTTAAAATGAATTTATAGAGATATGAACAGTGCACTGCAACTTACCCTCCAGGAGGTGGCGCCACCATAGCCCCCAGAAAGGGGCCAGGAGCTGCCCTCTGGTCGCCCAGCTCAGCCAAACGACCAATACATTCATCTCTTATGCCTTTTTCCATCTTCTCTGACGCCATCTTCAAAACAAAGAAATACAAAATAATGGCTTCATCGGTCCAATGTTCGAGGTAATCAGTCCCCTCAGTCTGGAGTCGACGTCTTCATTCCATCAGTCTTGATAAGGTTAGTGTTAGGTAGGTTCAACTCACACCCAACACTCCAGGAGGACTACTGGCCCATGCTAGGCAGGTTCAACTAACACCCAACACTCCAGGACTACTGGCCCATGCAAGGCAGGTTCAACTCACACCCAACACTCCAGGAGGACTACTGGCCCATGCTAGGCAGGTTCAACTAACACCCAACACTCCAGGACTACTGGCCCATGCAAGGCAGGTTCAACTCACACCCAACACTCCAGGAGGACTACTGGCCCATGCTAGGCAGGTTCAACTAACACCCAACACTCCAGGACTACTGGCCCATGCAAGGCAGGTTCAACTCACACCCAACACTCGAGGAGGACTACTGGCCCATGCTAGGCAGGTTCAACTCACACCCAACACTCCAGGAGGACTACTGGCCCATGCTAGGCAGGTTCAACTAACACCCAACACTCCAGGACTACTGGCCCATGCAAGGCAGGTTCAACTCACACCCAACACTCGAGGACTACTGGCCCATGCTAGGCAGGTTCAACTCACACCCAACACTCCAGGAGGACTACTGGCCCATGCTAGGCAGGTTCAACTCACACCCAACACTCGAGGAGGACTACTGGCCCATGCTAGGCAGGTTCAACTCACACCCAACACTCCAGGAGGACTACTGTCCCATGCTAGGCAGGCTCAACTAACACCCAACACTCGAGGAGGACTACTGGCCCATGCAAGGCAGGTTCAACTAACACCCAACACTCCAGGACTACTGGCCCATGCAAGGCAGGTTCAACTCACACCCAACACTCGAGGAGGACTACTGGCCCATGCAAGGCAGGCTCAACTAACACCCAACACTCCAGGACTACTGGCCCATGCAAGGCAGGTTCAACTCACACCCAACACTCGAGGAGGACTACTGGCCCATGCTAGGCAGGCTCAACACACACCCAACACTCCAGGAGGACTACTGGCCCATGCTGGCAGGCTCACTAACACCCAACACTCGAGGAGGACTACTGGCCCATGCAAGGCAGGTTCAACTAACACCCAACACTCCAGGGCTACTGGCCCATCAAGGCAGGTTCAACTCACACCAACACTCGAGGAGGACTACTGGCCCATGCAAGGCGAAACTCAACTAACACCCAACACTCCAGGACTACTGGCCCATGCAAGGCAGGTTCAACTCACACCCAACACTCGAGGAGGACTACTGGCCCATGCTAGGCAGGCTCAACACACACCCACTCCTGAACTGAACACACTGACTCCGGGCTGAGGGACTGATCACCCAAAACTCCTCAGCATCTCCCACCCCTCCCTCTGTATTTGACTGAAGAAGGAAAGTGTAGCTACAGGTGGCTCATTTATCAAACTCTCTTTTAAATAGGACAAATCAATCAGGAAATTTTGTAGTTGAACGGCAGAGGCTTTGGAAAGTTATCTACTGGAAAATACACTGATATACACCTCTCAGTGTATATACACTGAGATACACACCTCTCAGTGTATATACACTGAGATATACACCTCTCAGTGTATATACACTGAGATATACACCTCTCAGTGTATATACACCGAGACATACACCTCACAGTGTATATACAGTGAGATATACACCTCACAGTGTATATACACTGATATATACACCTCTCAGCGTACATACACCGAGATATACACCTCACAGTGTATATACACTGAGATATACACCTCACAGTGTGTATACACTGATATATACACCTCTCAGTGTATATACACTGATATATACACCTCTCAGTGTATATACACTGAGATATACACCTCACAGTGTATATACACTGATATATACACCTCTCAGCGTACATACACCGAGATATACACCTCACAGTGTATATACACTGAGAAATACACCTCACAGTGTATATACACTGATATATACACCTCTCAGTGTATATACACTGATATATACACCTCTCAGTGTATATACACTGAGATATACACCTCTCAGTGTATATACACTGAGATATACACCTCACAGTGTATATACACTGAGATATACACCTCTCAGTGTATATACACTGAGATATACACCTCTCAGTGTATATACACTGAGATATACACCTCTCAGTGTATATACACTGAGATATACACCTCACAGTGTATATACACTGAGATATACACCTCCCAGTGTATATACACTGAGATATACACCTCACAGTGTATATACACTGAGATATACACCTCACAGTGTATATACACTGAGATATACACCTCCCAGTGTATATACACTGAGATATACACCTCAAAGTGTATATACACTGAGATATACACCTCACAGTGTATATACACTGAGATATACACCTCTCAGTGTATATACATTGACCAACCAAATATAATTTTGACCAAATTCTTCCCCCCACCAAAAAAAAAAATTCTAGTTACTCACGCATTCCAGATAGGCCTAGGGTCCCAAAGACGGTTATACTAAGGCCTATACCACCTCAAAAACACAATATATCCCTCAATAAACACTAAAAAATGCGTCACAAGAATTATCTATCGTCCTGACTGCCATATTACCTATCCGAAAATAAACCTAAGAGACCAACGGGTCATTTTTAGTCGCATTTTAACCCCTTTATTGGCCACAAAATCCCTCCCATATCTCCCCATGAGCATTTTCTGTCGCCCCCATGACTATATCCCATGGACATATACTTTAAATGCCTTTAATTATGTCAATAATTGGTGTTAGTTAGTTTGATATCTTTATTATGCACCCCATACCCATCCTGTGGGCGGTGAAAAAACTTAAATATTTTTTTAGGCTACGTGTCTCTGTTTACCAACTCCCGTTTTCTATGATATTTATTAAGTAATATTATTAATATTAGTAGTAGTAGTATTGTTGTTTATTATTATTATAGTATTATTATTATTATTTTATTATTATTATTATTATTTTATTATTATTATTATTATTTTATTATTATTATTATTATTATTCGAATTTATTATTATTAATGTGAGACAAAATAATTTTTACTAATTTTCTCATAGATTTAGAGAAAATAAAATAAACCAAAATAAATATTTCATTAAATTATTTTTACAAAATACAGAAATATTTATGACTTTTTTTTTTAAGAAAACGAACCAAATAAATTATTATTATTAATCAAAAGAAGCGCTAAACCACAGGGGTCATACAGCGCCGCCGAACCAAATAAAGATTTTTATTAATTTAATTACTTTTTATTAGGTTTTCCATTGATTTATAAAACTAAAAAATAATAAAATAAGTAAAATAATTTAATAGCTTCCAAAAAAGCGGAATATTTATTAGTTTTTTAATAAAAATGGACCAAACAAGAATTTTCTTTTTAATCAATTTTTCCATTTAGAAAAAAAAACTAAAAACTATGGTTTCTAAGCAAGAAAAATATTTATTATAAAACAAATGAGTCAAAATAAAGAACCAAAATTTTGTGTTGTTGACCAATCTTCTCAGACAGCATGGCGCCACCTGCCTCAGGTCCACCCTTATTTCACACTATTTTCCACCTTTTTAGGCCTCCCCTTGACCCTGTATTACCCTGAGTAGGCCTACGGTCCCCCTGCACCTATAGGCCTAGGATTTCCATCCAATTATAGCCTAAAAACAAAACAATCTATTTTTATCTACGACTTTGGAGTCGAAATCTCCTGAAATTTCCTTCCTTATATTTTCGCTTTATTTATCTTCCTTCTTTATTTTCCAGAGTTTATATTTATGTATTCTTTGACTAGTATAATTGCCTGATGTATAATAAGATGTAATTTGGGTTGAAATTATCTACGTGAGGCTTAAAATATATTCAGGATTGGCATTTTTATTCGTGGGTCGATTTTTTTCACTAATTTTTAAAGATATTTTTACATATATTGAATTTATTTGAAAGGCCTAGAGCTATCATTCAACTCCCCGTGGTATTTGCGATGATTGTAGCTGTTACTACTACTACTACTACTGTTACTACTACTACTGTTACTACTACTACTGTTACTACTACTACTGTTACTACTACTACTACTACTGTTACTACTACTACTACTACTGTTACTACTACTACTACTACTGTTACTACTACTACTACTACTGTTACTACTACTACTACTACTGTTACTACTACTACTACTGACTACTACTACTGTTACTCTACTACTACTTGTTACTTACTACTACTACTGTTACTACTACTACTGTTACTAC
>WNWK01024744.1:0-29343 GCA_009830355.1 Cherax destructor
CCTACTGACACAACTACAACTTGGTCCCTCTGCTGTGCTTCACCTACTGACACAACTACATCTTGGTCCCTCTGCTGTGCTTCACCTTCTGACACAACTACATCTTGGTCCCTCTGCTGTGCTTCACCTACTGACACAACTACATCTTGGTCCCTCTGCTGTGCTTCACCTACTGACACAACTACAACTTGGCCCCTCTGCTGTGCTTCACCTACTGACACAACTACATCTTGGCCCCTCTGCTGTGCTTCACCTACTGACACAACTACATCTTGATCCCTCTGCTGTGCTTCACCTACTGACACAACTACATCTTGGTCCCTCTGCTGTGCTTCACCTACTGACACAACTACATCTTAGCCCCTCTGCTGTGCTTCACCTACTGACGCAACTACATCTTGGTCCCTCTGCTGTGCTTCACCTACTGACACAACTACATCTTGGTCCCTCTGCTGTGCTTCACCTACTGACGCAACTACATCTTGGTCCCTCTGCTGTGCTTCACCTACTGATACAACAACATCTTGGTCCCTCTGATGTGCTTCACCTACTGACGCAACTACATCTTGGTCCCTCTGCTGTGCTTCACCTACTGACACAACTACATCTTGGTCCCTCTGCTGTGCTTCACCTACTGACGCAACTACATCTTGGTCCCTCTGCTGTGCTTCACCTACTGACGCAACTACATCTTGGTCCCTCTGCTGTGCTTCACCTACTGACACAACTACATCTTGGTCCCTCTGCTGTGCTTCACCTACTGACATAACTACATCTTGGTCCCTCTGCTGTGCTTCACCTACTGACACAACTACATCTTGGCCCCTCTGTTGTGCTTCACCTACTGACACAACTACATCTTGGTCCCTCTGCTGTGCTTCACCTACTGACACAACTACATCTTGGTCCCTCTGCTGTGCTTCACCTACTGACACAACTACATCTTGGTCCCTCTGCTGTGCTTCACCTACTGCACAATACACCTCACTCTCTCCTCTCCTGGCCACTCTCACTCACCAGGAATAATTCGAGTTCGGTTTCAGTACAAATCGCTCTTGTCGGGTTTCCCTGTCATATTCCATAGTTCTTGACTGGTTTTCCTGTTATATACCTTTGTTCTGTATGGGTTTCCCTGTCATATTACAACGTTCTGGACGAGTTTCTCTGTCATATTCCATCTTCCTATATGGGTTTCCTTCTCAATTTCATGAATCTGAACGGGTTTGCCTGTCATATTCCACCGTTCTTGAAGGGTTTCCCTCTCATATTCCATCGCTCTGGATGGTTTTCCTGTCATATTCCGTTGTTCATGAGGGATCTTCCTATTATATTCCATTGTTTTGGACTGGTTTCGCGATCATATTCCATTGTTCTTGACTGGTTTTCCAGTCATACTCTATCGTTATGGACGAATTTCCTTTTCGCTTTCCATCGTTCTAGATGGGTTTCCTTCTCATATTCCATAGCTCTGGACTGGTTTTCCTGTCATAATTCTGCTAGGGTTTCCCTGTCATATTCCATCGTACTGACCATGTTTCCTTCTAATATTCCTTTATTCTGCACGTTTTTCCCTCTCATATTCCATCGTTCTGGACGGTTTTCCATGTCATATTCCATCGTTCTGGTCTGGTTTCTCTGTCATATTCCCTCGTTCAAGGCTTTTTTCCCTCTCATATTCCATCGCCTTTTACGATTTTCCATGTCATATTCCATCCTTCTGAAAGGGTTTCTCTGTCATATTCCCTCGTTCAAGGCTTTTTTCCCTCTCATATTCCATCGCCTTTTACGATTTTCCATGTCATATTCCATCCTTCTGGAAGGGTTTCTCTGTCATATTCCATTGCGCTAGACATTTTTCCATGTCATATTCCATCGTTTAAGGGGGTTTCACTGTCATATTCCATCGTCGGGAACGGGTTTGCCTGTCATATTCCATTGTTGAGGACGGGTTTCCCTGTCATCTACTATTGCTCTGGTCGGATTTTCCAGGCATATTCCATCGTCCTATACGGGTTTTCCTCTCGTACTGCATCGCCCAGGACATGTTTCCCTGTAACATTGCATCGTTCTGGACGGGTTTTTATGGTATATTCCGTCGATCGGGACGGGTTTCACTGTAATGTTCCATTTTTCTTAACGGGTTTCTTTGTCATATTTGATCGTTCTAGACGAATTTCCCTCTTATGTTCGATTGTGCTGTACATGTTTCCCTGACATATTCCTTCGTTCAAGACGGGTTTGTTTTTCATATTTCAAAGTCCTGGAAGGGTTTCCCTGTCATATTTTATTGTTTTGAAGAGTTTTCTGTCTCATTCCATCGCACTGTACTTGTTTCCCTGTCATATTCTTCCCTTATTGACGGGTTTCCATGTCATATTCCTTTATTATGGAAAGGTTTCCCTGCCATATTCGATCATTCTGGACTGTTTTCTCTGTCATATTTCGTCGTTCAGGACGGGTTATCATGTCATATTCCATAGTTCTGTACGGGTTGCCTGTCATATTCAACCATTCTGGAAGATTTCCCTGTCATTTTCCATCGTTCAGAACATGTTTCCCTGTCGTAATCCATTGTTCAAGACAGGTTTCCCTGTCATATTCCATCGTTCTGGAAGGGTTTCCCTGTCATATTACATCGTTCTGGAAGGGTTTCCCTGTCATATTACATCGTTCTGGAAGGGTTTCCCTGTCATATTACATCGTTCTGGAAGGGTTTCCCTGTCATATTACATCGTTCTGGAAGGGTTTCCTGTCATATTCCATAGATCTAAACGGGTTTGCTTGTTATATTCCATCATTCTTGAAAGGTTTCCCTGTCATATTAAATTGTTCTTCACGGATTTTTCTAGTCATATTCTCTCGTTATGGATGGGGTTCTCTGTCATATTCGTCATATTCCAGCGTCCTAGACGAGTTTCCCATCTCATATTTCAACGCTCTCGATATGTTTCCCTGTCATATTCCATCATTCTGGACGAGTTTTCCTGTCATATTCCTTTGTTTTCGACGAGTTCCCTGTCATATTCCTTTGTTCAAGATGGGTTTCCCTGTCATATTCCTTTGTTCAAGATGGGTTTCCCTGTCATATTCCTTTGTTCAAGACGGGTTTCCCTGTCATATTGCAGTTTTGGACAAATTTCTTTGGCATAATCCGTCGTTGTGTTTGCCTATCCTTTTCCATTGTTTTTGACTGGTTCCCTGTCATATTCCATTGTTCATCGGGTTTCCTGTCACATTTCCTTGTTCCGGACTGGTTTCCCCTCATATTCCATCGTTTTGGACGGGTTTCCATGTCATATTCCTTTGTTCTGTACACAGGGATTTCCTTTTCATATTCCATCGTTAACGACGTGATTCTCTGTCATATAAAACGATCTGGACGGATTTCCTTCATATTCCCTCGTCATGTACGGTTTCCTTGGCACTTTCCATCATTCTGGTGGGGTTTTCCTGAAATATTACATCGTTCTGGTAGGGTTTTATTGAAATATTTCATCGTTCTTGCAGATTTTCCATGTAATTTTCCGTCGCTGTGGACGGGTTTCTCTGTCAAATTCCATTATTCATGAGGGGTTTCCCTGTCATTTTCTGTCGTTTTGGACTGATTTCCCTGTCAAATTCCATCGTTCTGAATGGATTTCTCTGTCATATTCCATGGTTCTCGACGGTTCTTTCTGCCATCTTCCTTAGTTGTGTAAGAGTTTCCCTGTCATATTCCACTGATTTGGATGGGTTCCCTGTCATATTCCATCTTTCTGGACAGTTTTACTTGTCATATTTCATCGTCCTGAATGGTTTTCCCTCTCATATTCCATTGTTCTAGACGGTTTTCCCTGTCGTATTCCAATACGCTGGACGGGTTTCCATGTCATATTCAGTTGTTCTGGACTGGGTTCTCTGTTATATTCCATCATTCCCATCATTCTTATTCTGGACAGATTTTTCCGTCATATTCAATTGTTCTGGATGGGTTTCTCTGTCATATTCCATCGTTCAAGTCGGCTTCCCTCTCATATTCCATCGTTCTGTACGGGTTTCCATGTTATATTCCTTCCTTCTGGATGGGGTTTCTGTCATATTCCATTGCTCAGATATCTTTCCCTGTCATATTCCATCGTCCTATTCGGGTTTCCTTCTCAGATTCCATTGATCTGAACGGGTTTCCCTGTCATATTCTATTGTTCTGGACCGGTTTCCCTGTCATATTCCATTGTTCTGGACGGGTTTGCTTGTCATATTCCATCGTTCAGGACGGGTTTCCCTTTCATATTCCATTGTTCTGGAAGGGTTTCTCTGTCATTTTCCATCGTTCAACACGGATTTCCCTTTCATATTCCATTCTTCTGGAAGGGTTTCCCTGTCATTTCATAGTTCTAGACTAGCTTCCCTGTCATATTCATCCATTCTTGAGGAATTTCCATCTCATATTCCATCGTTCTGGTCAGGTTTCCCTGTCATATTCCATTGTTCTTGAAGGGTTTCTTTGTCATATTCTATTGTTCTGGACGGGTTTTCCTGTTATATTCCATCGCTCAGGACGAGTTTCCCACTCATATTCTGATGTTCTGGAATGGTTTCCCTCTAATATTCCATCATTCTGGTAGGGATTCCCTGTTATTTTCCAATTATCGGGACGGGTTTTGAACATGTTTCCATATCATATTCCATTGTTCTAGACTAGTTTCCCTGTCATATTCTATCGTACTGTATGGGTTTCCCTCTCATATTCCATCTTACTGTATGGGTTTCCTTGTCATATTCCATTGTTCTGCACAGGATTACCTGTCATAATCTTTCGTTCTTGACGGGTTTCCCTCTCATATTCCATTGTTTTGGAAGGATTTCCTTCTAATATTCCATCGTTCTGGACGGGTTTCCCTGTCATATTCCGTCGTTCACGACGGGTTTACATGTCATATTCCATTGTTGTGTAGGGTTTGCCTCTCATATTCCACCTTTCTGAAAGATTTCCCTGTCATTTCAGTCGTTCAGGACATATTTCCCGGTCATAATCCATATTTCAAGACAGGTTTCCCTGTCATATTTCATCGTTCGGGACGGGTTTATCTCTTATATTCCATTGTTCTGGAGGGTTTCCTGTCATATTCTATTGTGCTGGACATGTTTCCCTCTCATATTCCATCTTTCTATACGGGTTTCCTTCTCATATTCCATCGTTCTTGTAGGATTTCCCTGTCATATTCCATTGTTATGGACAGGTTATCCCTGTCATATTCCTTCGTTCTGGATGGGGTTTCCTGTCGTATTCCCTCATTCTGGACGGGTTTCCCTGTCATATTCCTTTGTTCAAGACGGGTTTCCCTGTTATATTGCATTGTTTAGGACTAATATTTCTGCCATAATCCGTCATTGTGGACGGGTTTGTCTATCATATTCCATTCTTTTGGATGGGTTCCCTGTCATATTCCATTGTTCATCGGGTTCCCCTGTCATATTTCATCGTTCTGGACGCGTTTCCATGTCACATTTCATCTATCTAGATGTTTTTGCCTGTTACGTTCCATTGTTCCGGTCTGGTTTCCCCTCTCATATTCTATTGATCTGGAAGTGTTTATGTCATATTCCATTGTTCTGTACGGAGGGATTTCCTTTTCATATTCCCTCGTCATGTACGGTTTCCATGGCACTTTCCATCGTTCTGGTGGGGTTTCCTTGAAATTTTCCATCGTTCTGGATGGGTTTCGTTCTCATATTCCATCGTTCTTGCCGATTTTCCATGTACGGGTTTCCCTGCCAAATTCCATTTTTCATATCCCGTCGTTCTGGACTGGTTTTCCTGTCATATTCCATCGTTTTGAATGTGTTTCCCTGTCATATTCCATAGTTATCGACGGTTTTTCCTGCCATTTTCGGTAGATGTAAACGGGTTCGCTGTCATATTCTATAGATTTAGACGGATTCCCTGTCATATTCATCCTTCTGGACAGATTTCCTTGTCATATTCCATTGTACTGAATAGGTTTCTCTGTCATTTTCCTTTGTTCTCGACGGTTTTCCTGTCATATTCCATCGTTTTGAATGTGTTTCCCTGTCATATTCCATCGTTTTGAATGTGTTTCCCTGTCATATTCCATAGTTATCGACGGTTTTTCCTGCCATTTTCGGTAGATGTAAACGGGTTTCCCTGTCATATTCCATAGATTTAGACGGATTCCCTGTCATATTCATCCTTCTGGACAGATTTCTTTGTCATATTCCATTGCACTGAATAGGTTTCCCTGTGATTTTCCATTTTCTTGACGGGTTTTCCGGTCATAATACATCGTTCTAGATAGATTTCCCTCTCACTTTCCATCGTTGATGATGGGTTTCCTTATCATATTCCATCCTTCTGGACATGTTTCCCTGTCAAATTCCATTTTTGGAAACTTATTTCCCTCTCATATTCCATCTTATTGTATTGGTTTCCCTGTCATATTCCACCTTACTGTATAGGTTTCCCAGTAATATTCCATTATTCTGGACGGGTTTCCTGTCATATTCCATCGTTCTAGATGGGTTTTCCTGTCATATTCCATCGTTCAGGACGGGTTTCCATTTCCTATTCCATTCTTCTGGAAGGGTTTCCCTGTCATATTACATAGTTAAAGAGTAGCTTCCTGTCATATTCATTCAATCTGGACGATTTTCCCTCTCATATTCCATTGTTGTGGACGGGTTTGTCTGTCATATTCCTTCGTTTAGGTGGGTTTCACTGCCATGTTCCATCCTCTGGTACGGGTTTGCCTGTTATATTCCATCGATCATGACGCGTTTTCCTCTCATATTCCACCATTCTGGTAGGGATTCCCTGTCATATTCCAACTATCGCGACGGATTTACATGTCATATTCCATCGTTCTGAACATGTTTCCATATCATATTCCATTGTTCTAGAATAATTTCCATGTCATATTCCATCGTACTGTATGTTTTTCCCTGTCATATTCCATCGTTCTATTGGGGTTTCCTATTCATGTTCCATCGCTAAAAACGAGTTTCCCTGACATGTCCCATTACTCTGGACGAGTTTCCCTGTCATATTAAATCTTACTGTATGGGTTTCCTTGTCATACTCCATCGTTCAGAACGGGTTTCCCTGTCATATTCCATTGTTCTGAAAGGGTTTCCCTCTAATATCTCATCGTTCTAGACTGGTTTCCCCTGTCATATTCATTCATTCTGAACGATTTGTCCTCTCATATTCCATCGTTCTTTACATGATTCCCTCTCATATTTTATAATCCTCGATGGGTTTCCCTCTCATATTCCATCGTTTTGGACACGTTTCTCTGTCATTTTCCATCATTCTGGAAGAGTTTTCCTGTTATATTCCATTGTTCTGGACGGGTTTCTCAGTCTTATTCCATCATTTTGGTCGGGTTTTCTTGTCATACTGAGTCGTCCTGCACGGGTTTCCCTGTCATATTCCATCACTCTAGACTAGTTTCCGTTTCATATTCCATGTAATTTATGGGTTTCCCAGTCATATTCCATCACTGGGAACGAGTTTCTCTGTCGTATAACATCGTTCTTGACGGGTTTTCCTGACATATTCTATTTTTCTGGACGGCTTTCCAGGTCACATTCCATCGTCTTGAAAGGTTTTCCGTCTAATATCCCGTGATTCTGCACTGGTTTCCCTGTCGTATTCCATCGTTCTGGGCGGGTTTCCTTGTCATATTCCTTCGTTCTGGACGGTTTTCCATGTCATATTTCATCGTTCTGAACGGTTTACCATGTCATATTCCATCGTCCTGTAAGGATTTTCCTCTCGTATTGCATCGCGCTGGACATGTCATGTTCCCTGTAACATTGCATCGTTCTGGACGGGTTTTCATGGTATATTCCGTCGATCGGTACGGGTTTCCCTGTAATATTCCATTTTTCTGAACGGGTTTCCTTGTCATATTCCTTCGTTCTGGAAGAGATTTCCTGTCAATATTCAGTTGTTTGGGAGGGGTTTCTGTGTCATATTCGATAGTTCTAGACGATTTTCCCTCTTATATTCGATCGTGCTGTACATGTTTCCCTGACATATTCCTTCATTCAAGACGGGTTTACTTTTCATGTTCCATAGTCCTGAACGTGTTTCCCTGTCATATTCCATCGTTCAGAACGAGTTTCCTTGTCATATTCCATCGTTCAGAACGAATTTCCCTGTCATTTTTTATTGTTCTGATGAGTTTCTTGTCACATTCCTTCAAGCAAGATATGTTTCACTGTCATATTCTTCCCTTATCGACGGGTTTCCCTGCCGTATTCCATCATTATGGAAGGATTTCCCTGTCATATTCCATTGCTCTGGACATGTTTCCCTATCATATTCCATCGTTCTGGAAGGGTTTCCCTGTCATATTTCATCTTCCTATATGGGTTTCCTTCTCTTATTCCATAGATCTGAACGGGTTTCCCTGTCATAATCCATTGTTCATGACTGGTTTCCCTGTCATATTCCATCGTTCAGGACGGATTTCCCTGTCATATTCCATTGTTCTGGACGGGTTTCTCTCTCATATTCCATTGTTCTGGACGGGACTTCCCTCTCATATTCCATTATTCTGTACGGGACCTCCCTCTCATATTCCATTGTTATGGACGGGACTTCCCTCTCATATTACATTGTTATGGACGGGACTCTCTCATATTCCATTGTTCTGGACGGGTTTCACTTTCATATTCCATTGTTCTGGACGGGTTTCTTTCATATTCCATTGTTCTGACGGTTTCACTTCATATTCCATTGTTCTGGACGGGTTTTCTTCATATTCATTGTTCTGACGGACTTCTCTCTATTCCATATTCTTCGTTCCTGTCATTGTTATGACGGGCTTCCTCTCATATTCATGTAGGACTTCTCTCATATTTCCCTTGTTCTGGACGGGTTTCCTTCATATTCCCTTGTTCTGACGGGTTTCTTCATATTCATTGTTCTGGGCGGGTTTCCTTTTATATTCCATTGTTCTGACGTTCCTTCATATTCCATTGTTCTGGACGGGACTTCCCTCTCATATTCCATTATTCTGTACGGGACTTCCCCTGTCATTGTTATGGACGGGACTTCCCTCTCATATTCCATTGTTCTGGACGGGACTTCCCTCTCATATTACATTGTTATGGACGGGACTTCCCTCTCATATTCCATTGTTCTGGACGGGTTTCACTTTCATATTCCATTGTTCTGGACGGGTTTCTCTTTCATATTCCATTGTTCTGGACGGGACTTCCCTCTCATGTTCCATTATTCTGTACGGGACTTCCCTCTCATATTCCATTGTTATGGACGGGACTTCCCTCTCATATTCCATTGTTCTGGACGGGACTTCCCTCTCATATTACATTGTTATGGACAGGACTTCCCTCTCATATTCCATTGTTCTGGACGGGACTTCCCTCTCATATTCCATTGTTCTGGACGGGACTTCCCTCTCATATTCCATCGTCCTGTATGGGTTTCAATATTATGTTCCATCGTTCTGGTCAGGCTCCCATGCCATATTCCTTCTTTCTGGACGGTTTTCCCTGTCATATTGCTTCGTCGTGCATGGGTTTCCCTGTCATATTACATTGATCTGGAAATGTTTCCATATCATATCGTTCTAGACTAGTTTCCCTCTCATATTCCATCGTAGTGAATGGGTTTCCCTCTCATATTCCATCGTAGTGCATGGGTTTCCCTCTCATATTCCATCGTTCTTGACGGATTTTCCTGACATATTCCATTTTTTCTACGGCTTTCCCGGTCACACTCCGTCGTTCATGATGGGTTTCCTTATTATATTCCATAGTTCTGCACGGCTTTCTCTCTCATATTCCATCGTTGTGGACGGGTTTCCCTGTCAAATTCTATAGTCCTGTACGGCTTTCCCAATTATATTCCCTCGTTCTGGACACCTTTTTCTGTCATATTCCTTCGTTCACGACGGTTTTCTCTGTCATATTACTTCGTTCTGGTTGGGATTCCCTCTCATAATTAATCATTCTTGTCGGGTTTCCCTGTCATATTCCATTGTTCTGGGCGGGTTTCCTTGTCATATTCTATTGTTCTTGACGGGTTTCCTTGTCATATTCCATCTTTCTGGTCGAGTTTCTCTATCATATTCCATCGTCCTGAATAGGTTACTATGTCATTTCCCATCCTTCTGGAAGGGTTTCCTTGTCATATTCCATCGTTCTTGATGGGTTTCCATGTCAAATTCTATCGTTTATGGTGTTTCACTGTCATGTTCCATCGTCGTGTACGGGTTTCCCTGTCATATTCCATACTTCTGGAAATGTTTCCCTTGCATATTTCATCGTTCTGAACGGGTTTCCCTGTCATATTCCAATGTACTGAAAGGGCTTCCATGTCATATTCCATCCTTCTGGACGGTTTTCCTTCTCATATTCCTTTGTTCAGGACGGGTTTCCCTGTCGTATTCCATTGTTTGCGACAAATATCACTGTCATATTCCATTTTTTGTTCTGGTTTCCCTGTCATATTCTGTTGTTATAAACGGGTTTCCCAGTCATTTTCCAATTTTCTGGACAGGTTTCCCTATCGTATCCCATTGTTCTAAACGGGTTTACCTGTCATATTCCTTCGTTTCCTGTTTATATTCCATCGTTCTGGACGTGTTTCCCTGCCATATTTCATCGTTCAGTACGCGCTTCCACGTCATATTCCATCCTTCTAGACGGGTTTCCCTGTCATATTAAATTGTTCACGACAGATTTTACTGTCATATTCCTCCGTTCTGGACGGATTGCTCTGTCATATTCCATAATTTTGGACAGGTTTCCTTTTCTTATTCCATTGTTATGGACGGGTTCCTCTGTAACATTCCATTGTTATGTATAGGGTTCCCTGTCATATTACATTGTTCCGGACAAGTTTCCCTTGTCATATTCCATCGTTCTGGACGGATTGCTCTGACATATTCCATCAATTTGGACGGGTTTCCTTCTCATATTCCTTTGTTATGGACGGCTTTCCATGTGGCATTCCATCATTCTGGATGGATTTCTCTGTCATATTCCATCAATTTGGATGGGTTTCCTTGTCTTATTCCATTGTTATGGACGGGTTTCCCTGTCCTATTCCTTCGTTCTGGAGGGATCTTCCTATTATATTCCATTGTTCTGGACTGGTTTCTCGATCATATTCAATCGTTCTCGATGGTTTTTCCTGTCATATTCCAATGCGCTGGACATGTCTCCCTCTCATTTTCCATTGTTCAGGACGGTTTTCCCTGTCATATTCCATCGTTCTTTACGGAACTCCGTCTCTTATTCCATTTTTCTCGGCTGGTTTCTCTGTCATATTCCCATGTTCTGGAGGGGTTTCTTAGTCACATTCACTTGTTCTGGACGTGTTTCCCTGACATACTCCATCGTTCTGAAATGGTTTCCCAGTCATATTCATTTGTTCTGGACTGCTTTCCCATTCATATTCCATCGTTCAGGACAGGTTTCCCAGTCATATTCCGTCGTTCATATTCCATCCTTCTGGACGGGATTCGCTGTCATATTCCATAATTCTGGTCTCGTTTCTCTGCCATATTCTATCGTTCTGAATGAGTTTCCTTTTTATATTCCTTCGTTCAGGACATGTTTCCCTGTAATATTCCATACTTCTGGAAATGTTTCCCTTAGGAGGCCACTTGGGAATTACCAAAACTATGTATACAATATTAAAAGAATTCTTGGCCAAAGTTAAGGCAAGATGTAAAGAATCATATTCACTGTTGTCCAGAATGTCAGCAGGTAGGGAAACCTGGACACCCAATTAAACCTGCACCTCTCCATCCCATTTCCGCTAATGGAGAACTTTTTTCAGAATTATTAATAGATTGTGTAGGCCCACTACCTAAGTCTAAGTCTGTAAATCAATATTTGTTCACAATCATGGTTAGAGTAACCAGATATCCAGAGGCAGTTCCTATGCGCAGTATAAACACCAAAACAAGTCTTAAAGCCTTAACTTTGGAATATCTAAATCTATTCAAAGTGATCAAGGTACTAACTTCACTGCCAAAGCATTTAGGGAAGCATTAACTAGGCTAGGAATAGTTCATAACCTATCCACTGCCTATCATCCTCAGTCCCAAGGCGCCTTGCAAAGATTCCATCAGACGTTAAAAACAATGATGAGATGCATTTTCCTACAGACTGGAATGAATCACTTCCTCTGTTGCTGTTCGCAATGAGGGAAACTGTGCAAGAGTCTACAGGGTATAGTCCATTTGAGCTGATATTTGGGCACAATGTACGAGGTCCTCTACGTGTGCTCAAAGAAGGATGGATGGGAGAAGACGCCTCCACAACCAGCTACAACCCTTCTTCAAGGTTGCAGGTAACACGTCAGTTGTCTAAAGCTAACTTGAAGGCAGCTCAGAATACCATGAAACAGAGGTATGACAGAAATTCTAAGTTTCGCTCCTTCCATCCAGGAGATAAGGTGTTGGTACAGGAGCCTATACCTGGCCACACCTTGAAAGCTAGATTTACGGAACCAATGCAAATTGTAAGTAAATTATCTGATGTAAATTATGTTGTATCTTCCCTTGACAAGACCTCAAAAAGTAAAACCTACCACATTAATCAAATTAAAGCTTTTAATACACCAGATAAAGTCTCAGTAATGACTCTGTCCTCTGCCTCTGATGACCCTGACTCTATGCACTCTATTTCTGAGATCAATGTAAAGCTTCCAAATTTGGTCCTCCTCAAGGACCCTAGCTTTTTAATGTTGGGGTTGTCTAAGAATCAAGTAACTAGTTTAACTGCACTCTTACAGTCTTATTCTGATATTTTTTCGATGTGCCGAAAAAATTTAAACTAGGATATCATGACGTAGATGTTGGAAACTCTAAACCTACAAAGCTAATCCTGAAAAAAAAAACAGAGGCTACTTCAGCAGAAGGTAGAATTTCTGTTAGAGCATTGGTTAGTGGAGGAGTCATCTAGTCTGTGGGCTTCACCGTGCATCCTTGTTAACAAAGCTGATGGAGGGTTTCCAATGTGTACAGACTACCGTAAGGTGAATGAGGTCACAATTGCAGATGCTTATCCTCTGCCCCGTCTGGATGACGTAATCGACTTTGTGGGTAAGGCTACCTTTGTATCCAAATTAGACCTCCTTAAAGGTTAGTATCAAGTACCTTTAACAGATAAGACGAAAGAAATCTTTGCCTTTGTAATTCCAGGAGGTCATTATCAGTATAGAGTTACCCCCTTTCGGAATGAAAAACTCGCCTGCATGATTCCAGAGACTGATCCATCAGGCTATTAAAGGACTTGAAGGCACGGCCACTTACCTAGATGATATAGTTGTTGTGTCGGACACTTGGGACCAACATGTGTTTAGGCTTAAGGCTCTCTTTGAGACCATCCAGAGTTTTAATTTAACTGTTAATTTATCAAAGTCATCCTTTGGCCAATCTACTATTAATTTTTTGGGGCCATGCAGTAGGTAGTGGCAAAGTGGCCACTAAATTTGCAAAAATTCTTGCCATTAAAAATTATCCTGTACCCCCTGACAGGAAATCCCTCCAACGTTTTCTAGGGATGGTAGGGTTATATAGAAGATTCTGTAAAAATTGTGCAGATATTGTTGCCCCTCTAACCTCACTTACCAGTCACAAAATTCCCTTTAATTGGACTCCAGAATGTCAAAATGCCTTTACAAAAGCAAAGAAATTACTTTGTACTGCACCCATTATTTTGTGTCCAGACTTTTCAAAACCCTTCTCCTTACATATAGATGCTTGTGAGTCTGGGGTGGGGGCAGTACTTCTGCAATCTGGGGACGATGGGTTGCAGCCTGTGGCATACTTCTCAACTAAGTATGCACCACACCAGAGGGCCTACTCTACCATCGAGAAGGAGGTCCTGGCTCTGAAATTGGCATTAGAGCACTTTGACGTTTACGTGGGCCAGTCCTCACAGGTGGTCACCATCTACAGGAACCACAACCCTCTGGTGTACCTCCAATCAATGAAGAATCATAACACAAGACTCATGCATTGGAACATACGGCTGCAGCCCTACCAACTCTGTATTAAGCACATCTCTGGCAAAGACTGGTTAATGTGTTATCTCAAATCTAATATTAGGTTAGGATGTGTTAGGGACTTTGGGTAGAGCCTGCTCTTTTTTTTCCCCTAGTGCTTTTTTTTTTTTTAGTGAGGGGATATTCTGCTACTGACCACCGGTATCTTGGACCTACGTTAGCCCTACCGCCTGCTGTCTCACTCTAAAGTTTAAAGTCAGACTTTATGTCTCGAGAAAAGTTTAGCTTTATCTAATGAGTGGGATGGTTGAAGGGAAAGGCAGTCCCATTATTGTAACGTGCCATGGTGGAACTCTACCTATTTAAGGTGGAAACCTAGTCCTGAGCCCTCTTGGGGTGGGGGTGTTGCATGCAAAGAGTACATCACCTTATTCGAAGCATGTTCAACTCACCCATATAGGCTGCCTCACCAACCAGCGAACCATGTTGTTAAGGATTTGGTGATCAGGACCCCATCATCAGATCAACACCTTGGTTCAGCCAATCACAATGTGGATCTGGCAATGGTAAAGGTGACGTGGATTCCACTCACATGTTAACCATTGTCATTCCCACCCTGAGCTGGTTGTTACACGGTCGCCTCTGTCTCTTGGCTGTTGTTTTGCCTTGACTACCATAGGCGTGCACTAATACTACTCTATTTGTATATAGTGTACATAGTTGTATAAAACTGTAAATACTTGGTGAAGGAAAATACAAATTCAGATATATAAATACTTGGTGAAGGAAAATACAAATTCAAAGTTTTTCTATTGTGTTTCTTTGCTTCAAGCTCCCTTTTACACTCAGGATAACAGGCCTTGAAAACCTGAGGTTGTAATAGTCATGTACTGACTTTAAGTGCCTGTCCAGTGCCCTCTTGAAGACAGCCAGGGGTCTATTGGTAACCCCCCTTATGTATGCTGGGAGGCAGTTGAACAGTCTTGGGTCTCGGGAATTTATTGTGTTGTCTCTCAATGTACTCATGGCGCCCCTGCTTTTCATCGGTGGAATGTTGCATCTCCTGACGAGTCTTTTGCTTTCATAGGGAGTGATTTTCGTGTGCAGGTTTGGTACCAATCCCTCCAGGAACTTCCAAGTGTATATTATCATGTATCTCTCTCGCCTGCATCCCAGGAAATACAGATCAAGGACCTTCAACCTTTCCAAGTATTTTAGATGCCTTATCATACTTATGTGTGCCGTGAAAGTTCTTTGTACATTCTCCAGGTCTGCAATGTCTCCAGCATTGAAGAGGGTTGTTAGTGTACAGCAGTATTCCAGCCTAGAGAGAACAAGCAATTTGAAGAGAATCATCATGCGCTTGGCGTCCCTAGTTTTAAAGGTTCTCATTATCCATCCTATCATCTTCCTAGCAGATGAGGTAGATACATTGTTGTGGTCTTTGAAGGCGAGATTCTCTGACCTTATCACTCCAAGGTCCTTCAACTTTCTTTTTTGCTCTATTGTATGGTTAGAATTTTTCGTATTCCCTGATACATTTTTAATTTCCTCAAGCTTTCCATATCTGAGTAGTTGAAATTTCTCCTCGTTGAACTTCATATTGTTTTGAGTGACCCATTTGAAGATTTGGTTGATGTCCGCTTGGAGTCTTGCCGTGTCTATGATAGAGGTCACTGCCATGGCAATCCAGGTGTCATCCGCAAAGGAAGACAGAGCTATGGCTTACATCTCTGTCTATGTCAGTAATGAGGATGAGGAATAGAATGGGAGCAAGTACTGTGTCTTGTGGAATAGAGCTTTTCACCTTGGCTGCCTGTGACTTTACTCTGTTTACTATTACTCTTTGTGTTCTATTTGTCAGGAAGTTATAGATCCATATACTAACTTTTCCTGTTATTCCTTATCACGCATTTTGTGTGCTATTACCATGGTCACACTTGTCGAAAGCTTTTGCAAAGTCTGTCTGTACTACATCTGTATTTTGTTTATCCTCAACAGCATCCAGGACCTTATCATAGTGATCCAGTAGCTGGGACAGACAGGAGGGACCTGCTCTAAACCCGTGTTGCCCTGGGTTGTGTAGTTGATGGGTATCTAGGTGGTTGGCGAACTTGCTTCTTAGAACCCTCTCAAAGATATTTTTTTATATGGGATGTTAGTGCTATCGGTCTGAAGTTCTTTGCAATTGCTTTACTGCCACCTTTGTGGAGTGGGGCTATGTCTGTTGTTTTTAGTGTGTGTGGGATGACCCCTTTGTTCATGCTCCCTCTCCATAGAATGCTGAAGGCACGTGACAGGGTCTGCTTGCAATTATTGATGAACACGGAGTTCCATGAGTCTGGGCCTGGGGTCTAGGTGATGAGAGAAAGGAACAAAAGATCCTTTGCAAATATAGAGAGAAACTTGAAATTTCCAATTAGATCTGGTGGACCCCCTTGCTAGGCCCCAGCAGATCGGGACACCCACACCCCACCTGAGTTCAGTAACCAGCTTCCCACCAAAGACCGTTAAAAAATTATCCGCAGAACGGAAAAAATGAAGCTAGCTAGAAGTAATCCGATGAACAGGTGGCCCTCCTGTAGAGTGCCCGGTGGGCAAAATAGATGAGGACAAGCGTCCCAGAGAGAACGGCGGAAATTTATCACCGATACTCAGGCGAGAGAGAGACGTCCACACCCAACGAAGGATGGAGCAGAATTCCTATGAGTGTGACTCATTAGTGGAGTCAGACGTGAAAATGGTATTAAGTACATTGGTCAGTGAAGCATTTCTGATATCCAGCTTTAGTTATTTAGATTATTTAGATTAAGATTCGTAATATAAATAAAAAAATGAACTGTTTATAAATAAAATATCTTTAAATAAGTTCCAGATATATATCTTGACCACTAACAACCTCGTTAAAGAAATATGACAAAACACTTCACAAGTGAACCAGGGGTTCTGAGAGAGAGAGCTGGTTCAGTCACTCTGCCTCAACCTTACATGTGAACCAGTGGTTCTGAGAGAGAGAGCTGGTTCAGTCACTCTGTCTCAACCTTACTTGTGAACCAGTGGTTCTGAGAGAGAGAGCTGGTTCAGTCACTCTGTCTCAACCTTACTTGTGAACCAGTGGTTCTGAGAGAGAGAGCTGGTTCAGTCGTGCTGCCTCAACCTTACATGTTAGTGACTGTGATCATTATAGTGTTGGGTGAGGTAGTGACCGCATGTGTGTGCTACAGTGCGCTATATTACTTGTTAGGTGTTAGTGACAGTGATTGATGTAGTGTGAAATGTAATGCACAACGTATTATTGATATGTGGATAAAATTAAACGGTAGATATAGTGTTGCAGTGTGTATGATGTCACAAGATAAACTTGCAATGTTTATTATTAACTATCCTTAGATGGGATTTTTAAGTGATTTTCAGTTTTTTTTTTAATTCCAACTTTTCGTTTTTCGTTCATAATACGAGAAGCCTCATGTGATATGTTTCTAATTTTCAACGCTTGTGTAGTGTAACTATAGCCAGATTAATGGAACAATAAGCAAGTGCATTTGTCACTGACTCGTTCTGTTGAAACCACTTCATTCTGGCATAGCTCGAGGCCTGGCCACAGACCGGGTGAGTCCTAGCCACAGACCGGGCGAGGCCTGGCCACAGACCGGGCGAGGCCTGGCCACAGACTGGGCAAGGTCTGGCCACAGACCGGGCGAGGCCTTGTCACAGACCGTGCTGTGGGGTCGTTTTCCTAAGAAACCCTCTCTAGGTATCTCCAGGTACACAACTTCAAACGTTCATAAAAGCTGCCGCTTAATTCACCGACGACACAGAACGAAATTCAGGTGTGTAAGTTGTAGAGTTGATCATTTTCTATGTAAAATAATGCAGAAGAAGCCACATGGAGAGGAAAGTCTTTAGCTCTAGATCTTTCACACTCTAGTGCGTCGTCACCAACAATGCATTGTTGCAAGACTTCAACAGATAGGAGGGCAGAGCTGTACGACCCTTATGGGTTTAGCGCTTAGTTATGATAATAATAACAGGAAAAATTCTCTGAGGACAGGCAGAAGGTATCACTGGAACCATCTGTCTTGCTTCAGAGAATTTCCCCTTTTATCTGCTGCTGTCTTGCAACATTGCATAGCTCCTGACAACGCACAAGAGTTTGAAAGATCTAGAGCTAAATATTTATATCCCCAAGTGGCTTGTTCTTCATTGTTAAGATGTAACATAATGTAAAAAAATGATTCGCAGTTTCCTCTTGGGAACGTCTTCAGTGTTAAATGCCTGACACATCTGACCAACTTGACGCAGCTGACCAACTTGACGCAGCTGACCAACTTGACGCAGCTGACCAACTTGACGCAGCTGACCAACTTGACACAGCTGAACACTTTGACGTAGCTGACCACCTTGACGCAGCTGACCACCTTGACGCAGCTGACCACCTTGACGTAGCTGACCACCTTGACGCAGCTGACCACCTTGACGTAGCTGACCACCTTGACGCAGCTGAAGTTTATTATTAGTATGTATAAATTATAATGAATAATTCTATATGAATGATGATCATCCAGAAGTTTATTATTAGTAAGTAAAAATTATAATGAATCATTCTATATGAATGATGATCATCCAGAAGTTTATTATTAGTAAGTATAAATTATAATGAATAATTCTATATGAATGATGATCATCCAGAAGTTTATTATTAGTAAGTATAAATTATAATGAATCATTCTATATGAATGATGATCATCCAGAAGTTTATTATTAGTAAGTATAAATTATAATGAATCATTCTATATGAATGATGATCATCCAGAAGTTTATTATTAGTAAGTATAAATTTGAAATATTCTTGAAATTGCTACAAAGTTTGGAATTGTTCGAATCTGATCATTTACTCGAATGCCTTTTCTGATCGTCTTCAAACTTTCTCTATTGGTGGATTTTCTGAACAGAATGTTTGATGCTAGCTTTGAGCTGTGATTTCAATTTGCCAAATTTATTTATTTTTTATTCCAGTGTAATAACCAAAAAAAATACGATGGGAAGTATTTTCTTATATTGATTTGGCCACAACCCCTCCAGGGACGGAGTTTTTTATGGCTAGGAGGGGAAAAAAACTGGCAAGAAATGACAATAATCCTACACCAACTGAAAACACTTCTGAAGCAGAGGCACCGACACTGGCCTCCACTCCAGAACAACAGATATTAGAACCAGCAAATAAAAACCCCTAAATTCCACCAATATAACGATCATTATGACAACGAAATGTGGATCCCAGGTTATAACCTATTCAGATGCGACAGACTAAACAGGCAACAAGAGGGGTTGGCCTGTACGTCACAGAGTCGCTCATTTGCTCAGAACTACTAAACACCTCAAATGATGTAGTTGAAGTTTTGGCGGTAAAGATTGAAAACCAAAACCTTATCATTGTGGTCTTATACAAGCCTCCAGACGCAACTTCCCAGCAATCCAGGAGCAGCTTTTGAAAATTGACTACTGTCTAGAAAATCTCCCAACTCCTGCCCCAAACATCTTACTACTAGGAAATTTCAACTTGAGACACCTAAAATGGAGGAGTATGGCAAACAATGCTTTAGCAGAGATCACCCCAGGAGGCAGCGCAGATGAAAATTCACACACACATGAACTATTAAATCTCTGCACCAAATTCACCTTAAATCAGCAAATATTAGAGCCTACTAGACTAGAAAATACGCTGGATCTCATCTTCACTAACAACGACTATCTGATACGGAATATAACCATATCAAAGACAATACACTCAGATCAAAACATAATAGAGGTACAGACATGTATGCACAGGGCTCCTGACCAGCAAAATGTGATCATTCAAGAAGGTCTCTTCACAAAATTCAATTTTAATAACAAAAACATACAATGGTATCAAGTCAACCATGTCCTAAATGAAACATTCTGTGAAGATATCCTAAACAACAGTTGCCTAGAAAAAGTGAACTCTGGGGTTCTTGAGATCTGCTTAAGACACATTCCATTGAGAAAAAGAAAGAGAAGATGTAAACTAGAAAGAGAGAGACGCTCCCTATACAGACGAAGGTGAAGAGTCACAGAGCTGCTGAGAGGGGCCAATATATCTGAAATGCGTAGAGAGGCACTGGTCAATGAAATTGCAAAAATCGAACTTAAACTGAAGGAATCTTACAGGAGACAAGAATCTCAGGAAGAACTAAAAGCCATAAAGGAAATTGAGAAAAAAAAAGCAAAATACTTCTTCTCTTATGCAAAATCTAAGGAAAAACAACATCCAGTATTGGGCCTCTGCTTAGGCGGGATGGGACATACACAGATGACAGCCAAGAAATGAGTGAGATATTAAAGTCCCAATATGACTCAGTGTTCAGCGAGCCGCTGCCCAGACTAAGGGTCGACAATCCAAATTAATTCTTTATGAACGAAACCCAAAATTTGGTCATCTCAAAAATCTCGGATATTATTTTAACTCCACAAGACTTTGAAAAGGCAATAAATGACATGCCTATGCAATTTGCCCCAGGCTTAGACTCATGGAACTCCATGTTCATCAAGAATTGCAAGAAGCCCCTATCGCGTGCCTTCAGCATTCTATGGAGAGGGAGCATAGACACAGGGGTCATCCCAGATACACTAAAAACAACAGACATAGCCCCACTCCACAAGGGTGGCAGTAAAGCAATTGCAAAGAACTACAGACCGATAGCACTAACATCATCTGCAGCCAAGGCTGCAGTACGAATGGTGAGTCAAGATGCTGCCTCAATGTTGAAACCAACTCAGCTCGGTTTTGGTGTTCAACAAGGCTGTGAAGCAGCTGCCCATGAAGCACGAGTATACATCAACAACATGTCCAATGAAAAAGCCTTGATCAAATTGGACTTTGCCAATGCTTTCAACTCAGTCAGAAGGGAGGCTGCTCTCCAAGCAGTTTCTAGGCACTTTCCTTCCCTCTATCCCTTCATAGAATCGTGTTATAGTGTGGCTTCTAAACTATTGTTTGGGGACCATGAAATTGACTTGTGTGCGGGTGTGCAACAGGGAGACCCTCTTGCCCCCTTTCTATTCTGTCTAGTCGTCAAGGAAGTCACAGAAGCTCTGTCCAGTGAGCTCAATATCTGGTTCTTGGATGATGGCATCCTAGCTGGCACTACAGAATCTCTCCTAGGGGACATCAGGAAAATTAAAGATATGGTAGAGAGCCTGGGCCTATCTTTAAACCCGACCAAATGTGAAATAGTTTCCACCAATCCACAGATGATCCAGAACATTAGGGCTGTTTTACCAGGGGCACAAACCATTGATCCAGCCAACAGCACTCTCCTTGGTGCTCCTCTTGGGCCCAATGCCATCGATCTGGTCCTGGAAAAAAAATCTCAGACCTCAGGACGATGGAAGGTAAGATGAAAGACATCAATACACATGATGCCCTCTACCTACTCACCAGGTGCCTGTCAATCCCAAAACGTACATACTTCCTGAGATGCTCCCCAGCCTTCAGCAGTCCGAAACTCAAGGAATATGACTCTCTCCTTAAGACCATGCTAGAGAGTGTATTGAATCTTTCCCTCGAAGATGGACAGTGGTTGCAAGCCTCACTTCCAGTCAGGCTTGGGGGGCTGGGAGTATGCAAATCCTCCCAGATTGCCCTACCAGCTTTATTATCCTCTTCCATAGCATCAAATGAGTTAATAAAACAAATTCTTTCAGACAACCTCAGTGATTCAGCAGGAATACAGGACCCTAGCTACACCAGTGCCATCACTGAATGGGAGACTCTTGCTGCTCCAACACCAAAACCTAGTGAAGAACTGGCCTACAAACAGTCAAGCTGGGACGGCCCCATCACTGAAAAGATACTTGCCAATATGCTTAGGGCTGTAACATCAGACAGGGAGACTGCCCGTCTCATAGCTGTGAGTGCACATCACTCTGGGAACTTCCTCCAAACAGTTCCCATTTCAGCCATGGAAACACGCCTCGACCCTAAGACCCTTCGTATTGCAGTGGCTCTGCGCCTTGCTGCCCCTATTCATATGGAATATATGTGTATTTGCGGCGATGTGCAAGCTGACCAATATGGTCTACATGGTCTTAACTGTTCCAAAACCAAGGGTTGGCATGCAAGACACAATGAAGTCAACGACATCATAAAGAGAACCCTTGCTACAGCTGGATGCCCAGCCGAAAGAGAGCCTCGATCACTAGCAGCCAACAATGCCCACAACCCAGCAAACCGCCCCGACGGGATCACCATCTATCCTTGGAAGAATGGCAAGCTCTTAGCATGGGACTATACCTGTGTGTCGACACTGGCTGACACCTACATCCATCACAGTGTCGGGCGGCAGGGAGGAGCTTCTGACCACAGGGAGGAGTACAAGATCGGCAAGTACAGGGACATAAGCCAACAGTATCAATTTATCCCAGTGGGATCAGAGACCTTGGGATCATGGGGAAAAAATGCAACACGTTTACTTAAAGAACTGGTTTCCAAACTCATCGACACCACCAGGGACCCAAGGGCAGCCACTTTCATGTTCCAGCGCGTCAGCGTGGCCATCCAGAGGGGAAATGCATGCTGCATGCTTGGCTCACGTCCGGCTTCGGAGGAGCTGGAAGAGATTCATAATCTTTGATATATTGTACCAATGTATTCATGTTCATGTTTTGTGTTTTCTGTCAATGTATTCTGTCTATTAATAAAGCACTCATTCAATATATATAGGGAGTGGTAGGAGAAGAAAATATTCTAACAGCTCCAGGGAGACCCTCTGAGGATGAGGGTCCCCAGCAAGTTCTAGAGGTGGTATCTCCCTATATATATTATTGAAATATATATATATATATATATATATATATATATATATATATATATATATATATATATATATATATATATATATATATATATATATATATATATTGTGCAGACATATACATTGTGAGCAGCTCTCAGCTGTTTTATACCACTGTTGTAACAACAGTGGTATATAACACCCAGAACTCACCACGTGGAGGTGGCTGCTCAGTGAGTTCCTTTTTTTTTTTTTTTTTTTTTTTAATAAATAAAAACTGCACCTCATAGTTCACATTTTTCTTCAAACTTTTCACTTTTTCTTACTACAATGTGATCTCTGACGGGGCTGGGTGCATTCTACACTGCAGTCAGGTTTCATTTTGCTTTTTTCGGCTCTAATCAAATCAATCAAGACATCTACTCCAGGACGCTAGGTAGGGCTCTTCTGTTGGCAGTCAGTAATCCATTTTCGCATGTGTTTAGGGAGTCTTATTCCCAAGTACTTTCGTTGCTCCTGGAAGAGCATGGCGATGCTGTAAGCATCAGAGGTTGGTGTGGAAGGCTTACTGTCTCGCACTTCTGGTGCCACCCAGTCAAGGTATTTTTTCTTCTTTTTGGACAGAGGATGTTTGTAGAGAATGCAGTTTTTCTCGGTGACATTTCCATAATCGATCAATGTTGCTTTAGGTCCATATTTGGTATTCTTAACGCAGATATTATCATTTTTAATATCGTTGTGGGACAACCCATAAGAGCCAAGTTGCTTGACCGTGTGACAAAGACTTTCCATAATTTCCAGTAAGTTTTCTTGGTTAAGAAGGGTTTGGTTGGCATACTCAAACAGTGAAAACCCATCATAGTTGGTAAGGAGTAAGCAACTCTGGATCTCCACCCCTACAAGGGATTGCGTTCCCTTGACATCCTTAACCCTTACCAGGCATTTTACTTCTTTCAGTAGGTCGTCATAAGGACATCTGCCTATGAACTTCTTGATGACAAAATCATGTTTGTGGCTCCGCACTCGCCAACACTGGCCAGCGGCACCTTCTCCCAGGAGCGTGGTTCTTCCTCCCCTTTTCAATGCCTTTACGTCATCAGCAGTCAGGATATCAATCCTGTTCTCTCGGCAAAGCTCTGTAAGTTGGCGAGTAACCTCTACTACAGAGCGTTCGCGACTTTTTGCCATTGTAGAGTAAGACCAGAAGAACTGATCAAAGTCTTCAATACGAATTCAATAGCTTGATATTGTTTGTATTAGAGGTAATATTAATATTATAGTTCTACTATATGTAATATAGTTACCTTAGAATTAGTGCTAATGTTAGTATAATAGTTATATTCTGTGTATTATAGTTAGGTTAGAATTAAAGTGATGATATGAGTATTATAGTGATGTTGTGAATATTATAGTTATGTTGAGTGTATTGTAGTGATGATCTTAGTATCAGAGTGATGTGAATATCATACTGATATGAGTATTATAGTGAAGTTGGTAATGGTAGAGTTATTATTGAAAGAATTAAGAATGAGACAGAGAGCAGGATAGCAAATGGACAAGGAGGGCTTAGGAAGAGTAGGGGGGTGTAGATCAAGTGTTTATAGTGATCAAGTGTTTATAAACAGCATTTAGATAAGGGTAAAGAGGTTTTTGTGGCATTTATGGATTTAGAAAAGATGTATAACATGGTGGATAGGGGGGGTCAATGTGGCAGATGTTGCTAATGTATGGAATAGGAGGTAGGTTGCTAAAAGCAGTGAAGAGTTTTTACGAGGATAGTGAGGCCCAGGTTAGAGTATGTAGGAGAGAGGGAGATTATTTCCCAGTAAAAGTAGGCCTTAGACAGCGATGCATGATGTCACCATGGGGTGTTCAATATATATATTGATGTTATTGATGGGGTTGGTAGAGAAGTGAATACTTGGGTGTTGGCAAGAGGTGTGGGGTTAAAAGATGAAGAATCTAACACAAAGTGGGAGTTGTCCCAGTTGCTCTTTGCTGATGACTCTGTGGTTTTGTGAGATTCCGAAGAGTACTTGCAGAGGTTGGAACACTAGTTTGGTAAGTTATGTAAAAGAAAGAAATTAGAAGTGAATATAGGAAAGAGTAAGGTGATGAGGATAAAAATTTAGGTAATGAAAGATTGGATATCAGATTGGAGGGAGGACGTATGGAGGAAGTGAATTTATTAAGACATTAGGAAGTGGATGTGTCTGTAGAGGGGTCTTTGAAAGATGAGGTGAATCATGGAATTGATGAGGGAAAAAAGGTGAGTGGTGCACTGAAAAGTCTGTGGAGAGAAAGAACATTATACATGGAAGCAAAGAGGAGAATGCATGAGAGCATATTTATACAAACGCTCTTATATGGGTGTGAAGCATGGGTGGGGAATGTTGCAACAAGGAGATGGTTGAAGGCAGTGGAGATGTCAAGTCTGAGGGCAATGTGTTGTGTGGATATAATGCAGAGAATATGTAGTTTTGTAATTAGGAGGTGTGGGGTTACTAAAAATATTATCCAGAGGGCTGAGGAGGGGTTGTTGAGGTGGTTCGGACATTTAGAGAGGCTGAAACGAAATAGAATGACTTGGAGAGTGTACAAATCTGTAGTGAAAGGAAGGCGGGGTAGGGGGTTGGCCTAGAAAATTTGGATTGAGGTGGAAAGAGGTTTTGTGGGCAAGGGGCTTGGACTTCCAGCAAGCATGTGTAAGCATGTCAGCAGCATTATATAACTTATATTTCCTTCACTAGGTATAATTTGCCAGATATATACAAGTATGTACACTTATGTACAATATGTACAGAGGTTGAATAGTAATTGTACCACATGGTGACAAAAGCAGAAGCCAGAGAAAGTGCACCCTGCTCAACCAGCAGCTCAGACAAGTCTGTCAATTCGCTTACTACAAATGAATCACATTGTTTCATCTTTGGTGGGTTTGCCTGTAATTGGTCATTAAACCAAGGTATTGATTTAACGCTGAGTATGCTATTTATCGTTAAACTCTTAGTACTCAGTTAACTGGGTGGGAGGCTGCCTACATGGCAGTGTGACATACACCAAATAAAATGTAACATACTCTTAGCATGCCACATGTTGTGAGGAAAATCGACTGTGATTCCACTCTAGAAATGTTCGGAGTTGGTGTACGATTTCTTTCATTTCCAGCCAGCTTTTTTTCCTTCCTGGAGCTAAAAAAAAACCTCTGTCTCTGAAGTGATTGTGGCTACCAAGGTTTTCCCATGGTCTGGAAGTTCTACATCTTGTCTCATTTAGGTGGTGTGCCTGGCAATACAAGTTATAGCACTCTCTTTCCTGAACTGAAGAGTGACACATTTCAGGGTGGAAAAGCTTACATGAAGGAAGGTTGCATTCTCCTGTTGTATATGCACATTTCCTGTGGTGGTCAAAGTTGCATGTCCCATCTGTTTTTCCATATATTCCATGCTTGCAGATACCTAATGCATAAAATTTGCATAGGCCTGGTTTCTGATTGCTTTGGGTTTTTGTGACTGCATTCCAAACTGGTTTCCTGTCTTATTACTGTCTTCAACACTAGTACTAACAATGGTGCCTTCACAGTTATTTCTGGTATGTTATATTCACTATTTCTAGGGGCATCCCCTTGTTTACTGTCTCCCGTGGTATTACAAGTTTGTAACATTGGTTTTTGCATGTCCTTGTCTATACCTGTTTCCCCACTTGAGCTCCTGTCTCCCTATGGGCCATCAACTTTCATTTCTACATTCTTACAGTTACTGTCTACCAGAACAGCATCTGCACCAGCATCACCATCTCTTTTACAATACTGTCAGGTTTTCTATTAAGGCCTTTTTGATGTTTTCATCTTTTAATACAAATGTGATTTTATTCCACAGTTGGATCTCAGCTGAACGAGTTTCCCTTCATATTACATCGATTTGGAGGGATTTCCCTTTCATTTTCCATCGTTCTGGTCGGGTTTCCCTGTCATATTCCATCGTTCTGGACGGGTTTCCCTGTCATATTCAATCGTTCTGAACGGGTTTCCCTGTCATATTCCATCGTTCTGGTCGGGTTTCCCCTGTCATATTCCATCATTCTGGACGGGTTTCCCTGTCATATTCCATCGTTCTGGTCGGGTTTCCCTGTCATGTTCCATCGTTCTGGACGGGTTTCCCTGTCATATTCCATCGTTCTGATGGGTTTCCTGTCATATTCACTTCGTCTGGGTTTCTGTCATATTCCATCGTTCTGGAGGGTTTCCCTGTCATATTCCATCGTTCTGGTCGGGTTTTCCTGTCATATTTCATTACCCTGAATAGGTTTCCTGTCATTTCCATTGTTCTGAGGTTTTCCTGTTATTTCTGTCATTTTCATCGCCTTGATTTTTCCTGTTTTTCATCATTTCTACTATTTTCCCTGTCATATTCCAAACCTGATTGGTTTCCCTGTCATTATCATCACCCTGTAGGTTTTCTGTCATTTTCCATCGTTTTGACGATTTTCCAATCATATTCCATCGTTCTGACGGATTTACCTGTCATATTCCATCGATCTGGATGGATTTCCTGTCATATTCATGTTTTGCAGATTCCTTTCAATTTATATTGCCTTGATTGGTTTCCTGTCATTTTCATTGACCCTTGGGGTTTCCCTGTTATATTCCATCGTTCTACATTGGTTTTCTGTCATTTTCCAATCTCATGGATGGTTTCCTGTCATTTCCATCATTTGATTGAGTTTTCTGTCATTTCCATCACCATGATTGGTTTCCCTTCATTTCCATCGTTCTGGTCTTTTTTCCTGTCATATTCTTCGTTCTGACGTTCTGCAATTCCTGTCGAGGTCCTTTCCCTCGCGGTTTTGTCATCATCTCTCGGTTCTGTCATTATCTCTAGTTCTGTCATTTCACTGAGTTTCGTCATATTCATCGTTCTGGGTTCTCATATTCCATCTTGAGTCTCATTTCACTCTGAGTTCTGTATTTATCTTAATTTCCTGTATTTTTCTCTGACGTTTTCCGTCTTTCACTTTGACAAATATGTCTGTCATTTACTATCGTTATATTAGGTTTTCCTTGTAATTTTCATCGCCTTGGAAAGTTTTAGTGTCATTATCAATCGCACTAGACGGGTTTCCTTGTCAATTTCCATCCCTCTAGACAGGGGTTTCCTGTCATTTTCCTCGTCCTTTAAAGGTTTCCCTGTCGTATTCCATTGCCCGGTCGGGTTTTCTCTCATTATCCACCGCTCTGGACAGGTTTCTCTGTCATATTCCTCTTCCTTGACCGGGTTTCTTGTCATTTTGATTCACCTAGACTTTTTCTTGTCATTTTCATCGTTCTTGGGGTTTACCTGTCATATTCCATCGATCTTGTTTTTTCCTGTCATTTTCAATCTCCTGGGCGGTTTTCCCTGTCATTTTTCATCTTGCAATTCTTTTCCTTGTTATTTTCTATCATTCTCTACTATTTTCCCTGTCATATTCCAAAACCTGATTTGTTTCCCTGTCATTTATCATCACCCTGTATGGTTTTCTCTGTCATTTTCCATCGTTTTGGACGAGTTTCCCAGTCATATTCCATCGTTCTGGACGGATTTACCTCTCATATTCCATCGATCTGGATGGATTTCCCTGTCATATTCTATCGTTCTGTACAGGATTCCTTCTCAATTTCCATTGCCTTGGATTGGTTTCCCTGTCATTTTCATTGCCCTTTATGGGTTTCCCCTGTTATATTCTATCGTTCTAATTGGGTTTCCCTGTCATTTTCAATCATCATGGATTGGTTTCCCTGTCATATTCCATCATTCTGACGAGCTTTTCTGTCATATTCCATCACCATGGATTGGTTTCCCTGTCATATTCCATCGTTCTGGTCGTGTTTTCCTGTCATATTCCTTCGTTCTGGACGGGTTTCCCTGTCATATTCCATCGTTCTGGACGGGCTTCCCTCTCATATTCCATCGTTCTGGTCGGGTTTGCCTGTCACATTCCATTCTTCTGTTCAGGTTTCCTGTCATATTCAAAAAAAAAAAAAAAAAAAAAAAAAAATTTTTTTTTTTTTTTTTTTTTTTTTTTTTTTTTTTTTTTTTTTTTTTTTTTTTTTTTTTTTTTTTTGGGCATGTTTTTCTGTCATTTTCCATTGTTCTGAACGGGTTTCCCTGATTGGTTTTCTGTCATTTTTCAATGCTCTTAATTGTTTTCCCTGCCATTTTCCATGGCTCTAGACAGTTTGTCCAGTCATTTTCCATCGCCCTTCCATTGCCCTTCCTTAGACGAGATTCTCTGTCATTTTCCCTCCCCCCCCCCCCCCCCCCCCCCCCCCCCCCCCCCCCCCCCCCCCCCCCCCCCCCCCCCCCCCCCCCCCCCCCCCCCCCCCCCCCCCCCCCCCCCCCCCCCCCCCCCCCTTGACATGTTTTCTTGTCATTTTCCATCATTCTGGAAGGGTTTCCATGTTATATTCCATCGTTCTAGACGGGTTTCTCTGTCATATAGCAACGTTCGACGAGTTTCCTGTCATATTCCATCGTTCTGGACGAATTTCTGTCATAA
>WNWK01024745.1:0-29341 GCA_009830355.1 Cherax destructor
AAAGTAGAATAATCACTTAACAAAAACCTGACTAATCAATTGAATGAAAAACCTGTTATGAATATTACATACTTAGCTAATTTTTTCCCACAACACTTACATTATAATGACCACGTAAACTAACTGCAATGCAATTAATTGTTTTAAATTATTATCTCACTCAATTAGTTGCATTGCTACAATTAATTGATATGTTCAACTTATATTCAAATTTTTATAACTTAGATATGCAACTTTACTTATTTATAAATTATCAACCATAACTTTTTACCATGTAGTTAGAATTAAGTAGTCCCAAGAATGCTCGCAATCACAATATTAGGGGCTTTTGGCATGACATCTCATTAATAACTAAGTAATAACTATGTAATAACTATGTATAACTAGGTCTACCATATATAATGTAATGTCTCAAAAAAGTATTTTATTTTATTTATTTTTTTTTTTATAGTGTCCAGTAGCTGGAGAGGCAGGGAGCGACTCGCTCTAAACCCATGTTGACATGGATTGGCAACTGAGGGGAGTCCAAGTGGTCTTTCAAAGATTTTTATGATGTGGGAAGTTTAAGCTATTGGTCTGTAGTTCTTAGCTATTGCTTTGCTCCACCTTTATGGAGTGGGGCATATCCATTTTTTTTAGTGACTGTGGAATCTCACCTGTGTCTATGCCCCTTTTCCCATAGTATACTTAGGTGTATTAATATTGGTAGAATTACCGACAATATGTTAAGTAAAAGGACACAAATGAACAAAGGACATTTTATTGTTGAACGTTTCGCTTCCAGGAGCTTTTTCAAGCCGTTACAACAATATATGGATACAGAGGGTTATATATATATATTCTCAAAGTGAGGTGTAATACTAGTGGTGGTAGAAGTAGTAGGTAGTGATATAAGTTGTAGTAGTATAATAAACGGTAGAACAATCAACTTGAAATTTTGAGTAAAAGGTGATAAAAACAATTACTTGGATAGTTTTAAAAAACAGGTTAGACAAATATTTCTGTAGGAGGTTGGAAAAGAGAAGGCCTAGCAGTGTATCACATCTGCGATGCGCTTGTGTGGTATTAGCAGGAGCGGCTATAATAATATAATAATAATATATTTATTTACTCAAGTACATGTACATGGTATACAGGCCAGCTGACATCAGTGACATACTACATATAGAAAGTCCCTTGTTTGCTGAGCATTTTGGGCAGATTGGGTCAGTGTCCTAGGATGCGACTCACCCCCCAGTCGACTAACACCCAGGTACCCATTTTACTGATGGGGAACATAGACAACAGGTGTAAAGAAACACGCCCAATGTTTCTGCCCTGCTGGGAATCGAACCCAGGCCCTCGCCGTGTAAGGAGAGCTTTAGCCACCAAGCCACCAGAGCCCCATGTGATGGTAAGGTTTACTGTTTTCAGGAGGATTCTTGCTAAGACTTCAGAGATGGTGAAGCTGCCTTGTTTTGTTTAATTGTGTTAGAAACAGCGATAAGTGCGATTCAAGGCACTTGTGTATGCGGAAATCAGTTTTTTGATTACTAATCGGGCGTCTTTGAATTTCATGAGATGATTGGTGGAATTTCAGTGTTGTACGAAGGCGTTGTTCAGGTTATCGTTCCTACATGCATTATTGTGTTCTTTGAGGCGTGTTTCGAGGTTTCTTGCCGTTTCTCCTACATAAATCTTGTCGCATTAATTCTCCACGCACCAACACCACTCCAAACAAAGTTATAATTCTTCCCAACAGCCAGGTTACATCGAACATTTCTAAAGTACTTGCTATATCTAACACAAGAGTCGCCATCGCTTCCAGCCTTTCATAAAGGATCTAACCAGGACAAAATCCAAGCACCATGAACCAGTCAACACGGGGGTTTACACTATACCCTGTGGAGGCTGCAACAGGATTTATGTAGAAGAAATGTCGAAACCTCGAAACACGCCTCAAAGAACACATTAATGCATGTAGGAACGATAACCTGAACAACGCCTGCGTACAACACCGAAATTCCACCAATCATCTCATGAAATTCAAAGACGCCGATTAGTAATCAAAGAAACTGATTTATGCAGACGCAAGTGCCTTGAATCAGCACTTATCGCTGTTTCAGCACAATTAAACAAAACAAAGGCAGCTTCACCATCTCTGAAGTCTTAGCAAGAATCCTCCTGAAACGTTAATAACTCACACACCAAAATCCACACTCTCCCGATCACACAACATACACACCACACGATAAACAGTGTCGAGTTGTGAGTTGTCAGTGAACGATTTCACCAACATAAGTCCATATATCTTCCAGTCATCATAGAAAACCAGCAGTGTTGTGGTGTAGTAAAAACAAAACTAAACCCAGTAGAGTGAACCTAAGTGCACAGATACCCAGGTGTTAAACCGGGTGAGGTTTACCAGGGTGCCAGAGGTATGGCTGCCCGTCACAGTAGGAGCTGCCAGAAGGACCGGTTTTTATCTCCAACACGCAAGTTATACTTTTGTACCATACTGATCATTATTACTCTGTTTAATCATCTTCCAGTGGTCTGTCTCGCGTAACCCAAACAATCCATACAGGATTCATTAAATAAGTGGATCTCGTCAGATCTCGTCAGATCAAGAAATAAGGAAACCATTGACTGATTCAAAACTGGTATCCTTGTCTGGATTCAATAAGAGGACTTATCAAACACCCAAACAATAACAATAACTTAAAGCGGTAAGATTGTCCAAACACTTACACATGCAAATAAAATAGATACGATACAAATAGACAGATCACCACTTCAAGGAAGCATTAGTAGAATATACAGTAAAACAACTAACAAAATCAATCATGAAACCCTGTGTAGTATGCAAAAACACAAACGTTCCACTGCATGGATTACATGCAACTTTTGTGGTAAATGCTGCCACGCCCCTTGTGTAGACATCCAAGAATCTACTACACGAGATATTAAACAAGGGAAGTGTTTTTGGGTATGTCGAAATGAGACCGAACAGTGGAATAAAATCACATTGATAATAAAACATGACAACACCAAATTGGACTTCATAAAAAACATGACAGCTTTTATAACAGTTGGGAAAGTAAAAATCAAAGCCAGATGGTGCTACCGCCCTGGTACAGATGTTAAAATGGTTGAAGTAAATGTAAGAATGGAGAAATAAATGATGGTGCCCTGAAGAGGGACAGGAGCTCTAGTGAAATAAATGATGGGAAACAGGTAGACAAGGACACACAAAAACAGTGCTACAAACTAGCAATACCATGGTAGATAGTAAACAAGGGGATGCCCAGGGAAATACTGAAGATAAATTACCGGAAACAGTTGAAGGCTCCATTGTTAGCACTAGTAACGAAGACAGACACGAGACAGGAACACACCCACCAATGGGGAACACAGTCACAAAAAACCAGGGCAAACGGAAACCAGGCCTATGTGAATATTATGCACTCGGTATCTGCAGGCATGGAAAATCTGGGAAATCAGATGGGACATGCAATTATGATCACCCCAGAAAATGCCGTGCCCATATGAAAACAGGCAAATGCAACCTCCCGTCCTGTAAGTTTTTCCACCCTGAAATGTGCCACACATCAATTCAGGAAAGACAGTGCTATAACTTATATTGCCAGGCATACCACCTAAAGGGTACGAGGCGATACAGAACATGCAGATCATGGCAAAACTTAGGTAGCCACAGCCACTCTGGAGAGAGAGGTTTTTTAGTACCAGGAAGGAAAAAAGCTGGCAGGAAATGACAGAAATTGTACACCAACTGCAATCATTTCTGGAGTGGAATCCAACAACGGGTCATGGTCGTGATAAGGTATCACAGTGGGCGCCTGTGACGAGCGGCGTACCGCAGGGGGTCAGTCCTAGGACCAGTGTTATTCTTGGTATATGTAAACGACATGACGGATGGATAGACTCAGAAGTGTCTCTGTTCGCAGATGATGTGAAATTAATGAGGAGAATCACATCGGAAGAGGACCAAGCAGGACTTCAAACAGACCTGGCCAAGCTTGACATCTGGTCTAGTGAATGCGCAAATACCACCCCAGACCCACCCTGGGGTCGACAGAGCACCAGACGATGCCATATTGTCTATTCCCTCAGGTAGAGACTTGGAGTGGATACAAAAATATGGGAATATAGAGATCAAATAACGAGGAACATTACTAGAATATGGGAGAATAGACGGTAGCGGTCTATTCTCTTGGAGTATGCTGCCACCACCTGCTCTTTTAATAGTGGAAGGGATAAAAGAAACGATAGTCATAGGAGAAGGGAGGAAAACATGGAGTTTGGGTTAGAGCAGGAGAAAACCCAGTGAGAAATAATACTGGATAGTTAAAACAAGATAGGGGTCCTGATGGTACTGGCTCTTAGGGTGATGGCCTGAAAACATGAGCAGTAGGCACCTTATCAGGGCTTGACTCTCCACAGAAAAATGATAAACATCAATAGGTTATTTAATTTAGTCTCTGACACATGGACCTTGTATACATGGCTCAAAGGTGGAAGTAAAACATACCCAGATATAACCACTTACAATTTAATAAACACATTACCAGGGTATCAGAAAGTGTTGGCACAAAAAAACAATTGTAATAACAAATGGTATCTGAAAGTATTGACACACAAAAAATTCTATCAACAAATACTTAATTTTAGAGTAAGCCTTGCTTACTGAGGTTAACACTCCTCCCCACATAGCTTTTCCATACTGAGATTTACATTTTTGATACATTCCTGCCTCAGGATACTCCTGAGACCTTCCAAATCCCAGATTCAAGTCTGGTCTGATCCTCCAGGACTATAGTGTTCAAGGCTCTCAGCACCTCCTCTCATCAGTGTCTGATGGATCTCTCCACTTTGAGGCATATCTTTGGGGGTGCCTGTTGCTAACCCCAAGTCTGCCCTACCTTGAGGCATCTCTTTGGGGGGTGCCTGGTTGCCTTAAGACCTAAAAATCATTTTCAGGTTTAGTCACAAAATACACGAGCAAGAACTTCACAAACAAAATAAGATCTTGTACAAAAAATATAAGAATGGAATATAATTAACAAATTATGAAAACAGTAAAAAAATGGCATATCAAAATAATTCAATATTTTCATAAAAATAAGACAGCTGAAATACAGTGAGCAAACAGTGTAATCTTAACACAATTATAATACACAAAAAGAATGAACATATATATTATGCACAGAATAAACATGAAACATAGGCTAGTATGAATTAAGACAGGAAAATAAAATAGTGGTACAAAAATAGCAACAACATATATGCTAGGTTAAGTTCAGTTACATGTGACAGGCAATTTACAGAAAATAAACATAGTTAAACAAGTAGTAGATATTTAGTAACAGAGTATTAGCATAAAAGATAGGTTAGAAAGTTATAGGTTAGAAATAAGAAGTATTAGGTAGGTAACATGAGTCAAAAAGTAACAGTCATTGCAACCTTAAATTATCACTATTCTTCAATTTACTATAATCATACAATATACAGGTATCATTTAACTATCATAATAAGCCGTTACAAGGTATACACAGTTAAAGGCCTTTTCTTAGAGTGATACAAGATATGCCGGCTGGAGGCTTGTTCCTTCCAATGGCTATAACACAAAAAGACTGCATTGTAACAATATTTGATCTTCTCTACTTTCTCCTCAATACAGATTATGAACTCACTTGTTAGCAGCAGTATAATCAATATGAGGTTGAAAAAGGCTTTTTAAGCTGACAAAGGTGTGAGAGGGTCATGGGAACGTTTCCGCGTGTTCCCTCCTTGTTTTGAATAGAACTCCCTCTCATGTACACAAACTCTTTACAAATTTCGACACAAGAAGGTCAACTTGCCTCTATAAACTTTATTTCTACCACAATAATTATTCAATGAATACTAAACTAGAAAATAATCAGACACAAAGAAAATTAATGTTATACACTATATTACAGATTAACAAAAATTCTAGAGAAAACATATTGGAACATACAATAACAGAGAAAACAGAATGCCAGATAATCACAGTTCAAATACATTTCTTGGAGTTAATTAACAGCATTTATTTCTTTCCCTGAGTTACAGAACTATGCACATGGTAAATAGATAAGGATAAGACAAGAAATATAAGTGAGGACAGTCATGAAATTTTCACAACTAATATTTATCACACCTTACATAAATAATGCTTGAGGGGCTGATTTGCTTCATTACACTAGCAACTGGCTTCTGAATTTAATCCCACCAAATGCAAAGTCATGAAGATCGGAGAAGGACAAAGAAGACCGCTGACAGAGTACAGGCTATGTGGACAAGGGCTACAAACCTCGGCAAAGGAAAAGACCTTGGGGTGAGTATAACGCCAAGTACGTCCCCGGGAGGCACACATCAACCAGATAACTGGGGCAGCATATGGGCGACTGGCAAACCAAAGATTAGCGTTCCGTTACCTAAACAAGGAATCGTTCAAGACACTGTACACCGTGTACGTCAGGCCCATACGAGAATATGCAGCACCAGTCTGAACCCACACCTGGTCAAGCACGTAAAGAAACTAGAGAAAGTCAAAGGTTTGCGACAAGGCTAGTTCCACAACTCGGGGTCTGTCCCATGAAGAAAGGTTGAGGAAATAGGACTAACAACACTGGAGGAAAGAAGGGTCAGAGGAGACATGATAACGACATACAAAATACTGCAGGGAATCGACAAGGTAGAAGGGACAGGATGTTCTGGGAGGGAACACAAAACAAGGGGACACAACTGAAGCTGAAGACTCAGATGAGTCAAATCGATGTTAGGAAGCACCAGCCACAGAGTAGTCAGGAAGTGGAATAGTCTAGAGAAGATAAGTAGGCAGAAACCATACATAATTTTAAGACGAGGTATGATAAAGCTATGGAGCAGGGAGAGCAGAGACCCAGTAGCGGACAGCGAAGAGGCGGGGCCAGGAGCTGAGTCTCGACCCCTGCAACCACAATGGGTGAGTACAGCCAATGTCCTCCACTCAATACAACAGATACTAGTGCCAGGAAAAAGACCCCCATACCAAATCCAACTACATTCATCTTTGCTAATATACAGGGTCTAAAGCCAGCAAGAAACAACAAGATACCTTACATTCGGGACTGCTTACAGAGTCAAATGCTATGTTTGCGGCTTTCACAGAGACCCACATAAGAGATCACTTCGACAATGAAATATGGATCCCGGCTACAACCTATACAGGTGTGACAGAGTGAACAGGCAAAAAGGGGGGTTGGCCTGTATATCACAGAATCACTTATATGTTCAGAACTACTAAATGCCTCAAATGATGTAGTTGAAGTATTAGCAATAAGGTCGAGAATCAAAACCTGGTCATCGGGTTGTCTACAAGCCCCCGGATGCAACGTCCCAACAATTCCAGGAACAGCTTCTGAAAATTGACCACTGTCTGGAAAATCTTCCAGCTACTGTCCCCAACATCTTGCTCTGGGGATTTCAACCTCAGGCACCTAAATTGAGGAACATTGCAAACAATGTGGTAGCAGAGATAACACCAGGCACCTCAAGTTGGTACCTGATCAGCCGGGCTGTGGTTCGTACGTTGGACTGCGTGCGGCCAGCAGTAACAGCCTGGCTGATCAGGCTCTGTCCAACAGGAGGCCTGGTCACAGACCGGGCCGCGTGGGCTTGACCCCTGGAATTCTTCCAGGTAGACTCCAGGTAGACCATGAGGAAGCTCAGATGAAATTACACATGCATGAACTTTTAAATCTCTGCACCAAGTTCACCTTAAACCAGCATATAGTAGAGCCCACAAGATTAGAGAATAGCTGGACCTCATCTTACCAACAATGATGATCTGATAGAAATGTCATCATATTAAAACAATATACTAGATCACAACATAATAGAGGTCCAGACATGCATGGGGAGCCCCAGATCAACAAAATGTGATCAGCCGGAGCCTTCTCCAAATTCAACTTCAATACCAAAAAAATAAGGGGGAACAAGTAAACCAAGTCCTAAATGATATAAACTGGGAAGATTGCCTAACATCCGGATCCTAACCTATGTCTAGACCAAATTAACTCTGTGGCAGTAGAGGTTTGCTCAAGGCAAATTCTTAAGGAAAAGGAGGAGAAGATGCAAACTAGAAAGAGAGAGGTGCTCCCCATACAGGCTAAGGCAAAGAATAATGGACGGCTACAGGAGGCCAATATATCTGAAATACGTAGGGAGACACTAGTCAGAGAAATAGCAAACATCGAATTAAAACTAAAGGAATCTACAGGAATCAAGAAAAGGGAAAAACAAAAAGCTATAAATGAAATTGAAAGAAACCAAAGTATTTCTTTTCTTATGCAAAATCAAAGTCGAGAACAACATCCAGTATTGGCCCTACTTAAACGGTATGGGTCCTACACAGATGACAGCAAGGAAATGAGTGAGTTACTTAAGTCCCAGTATGACTCAGTTTTTAGCAAGCCGCTAACCAGACTGAAAATCGGAGATCTAAATTAATTTTTATGAGAGTGCCACATAACTTGACAGACGCATGCCTTTCTGACATCACCACGACGCCAAATGACTTCGAAAGGCAATAAATGACATGCCCATGCACCTCGCCCAGGCCCAGACTCATTGAACCCTGTGTTCATCAAGAACTGCAAGAAGCCCCTATCACGTGCTTTTAACATCCTATGGGGAGGGAGCATGGACACTGGGGTCGTCCCGCAGTTACTAAACAACAGATATAGCCCCACTCACAAAGGCGGCAGTAAAGCAATAGCAAAGAACTCAGACCAATAGCGCTAATATCCCATATCATAAAAATCTTTGAAAGGGTTCTAAGAAGCAAGATGCCACTCATCTTGATACTCATCAATTGCACAACCCAGGGCAGCATGAGTTTAGAGAAGGCCTCCTGTCTGTCCCAACTACTGAACCACTACGACAAGGTCCTGATGCTCTGAAGACAAACAAAATGCAGATGTTATATACACAGACTTTGCAAAAGCCTTTGACAAGTGTGACCATGGTGTAATAGCACACAAAATGTGTGATAAATGAATAACAGGAAAAGTTGGTAGATGGATCTATAATTTCCAACAAGTAGAACACAAAGAGGTAGTCAACAGAGTAAAGTCTGAGGCAGCTACTGTAAAAGCTCTGTTCCACAAAGGCACAGTACTTGCTCCCATCCTGTTCCTCATCCTCATATCGGACATAGACAGGATATAAGCTACAGTGCGGTCTTCCTTTGCAGATGACACCGAACTGTATCACAGTGTCCACCGTTGAAGACACTGCAAGACTCCAAGCGACATAAACCAAATCTTTAAATGGGCAGCAGAAAACAATATGAAGTTCAATGATGAAAAATTTCAATTACTCAGATACGGAAAAAGTGAAGAAATTAAATCTCATCGGAGTACAAAACTAATTCAAACCACACAATAGAGCGGAAAACTAATGTCAAAGACCTGGGAGGATCATGTCAGAGATTCACCTTCAAGGACCATAACACCGTAGCAATTGCATCTGCTAGAAAAATGACAGGATGGATAATGAGAACCTTCAAAACCAGGGATGCCAAGCCCATGTTGACACTTTACAGATCGCTTGTTCTATCTAGGCTGGAATATTGCTGCACACTAACTGCACCTTCAAGGTGGGTGAAATTGCTGACCTTGAAAATGTCAGAGAACCTTCACGGCACGATAACTGCGATAAACCACCTCATTACTGGGAACGCTTGAAGTTCCTAAACCTGTATCTCAGAACGCAGGTGGGAGAGATACATTATTATATACACATGGAAAATTCTCGAGGGATTAGTACCAAACTTGCACACGAAAATCACTCCCTATGAAAGAAAAAAGACTAGGCAAGCGATGTAACATCCCCAATGAAGAGCAGGGTGCTCTAGCACGTTGAGGGACAACACAATAAGTGTCAGGGCCCAAGATTGTTCAACTGCCTCCCGATACATCAGGGATTACCAACAAACCTCTGGCTGTCTTTAAGAGGCACTGGACAGGCACCTAAAGTCGGTACCTGACAGCCAGGCTGTGGTTCGTACGTTGGACTGCTAGCGACCAGCAGTAACAGCCTGGTTGATCAGGCTCTGGTCCAACATGAGGCCTGGTCACAGACGGGTGTGGGGGCGTTGACCCCTTTAATTCCAGGTAAACTCCAGGTAAACACCCACCAGTCTCCCCGCCCCAGTATAAAGGTCATCCATCCCCACCCATATCAAATCGCCACCCTCCCTACCTTACCAATTTAGTTAATCAAAAGCCACTACACAATCATACCAACACCACAACCGCACATCCCCAAGCAAATCGCAGAACCAAGCCCCTCAAACCCCTACAACCCCGGAAAAACTCTCCACCCATAAATTCCTATAAGCTGAACTAAAACCTTATGCCAATCCCTCGCATACACCTGCCTGTTTCTACATTTCGACTGTACATTTCCACAGCCAAAGCCCTAATTCTTTCCTTATTCCCCACCTCCCCAATCTCCACGACCACACACGAAATCCACCAAACAATAATGAGACCCTCCCAACCCTGCCATCCAACCCTCCCAAGTCCAGGTATAGTGCCCTCAACAACTGCATCCCCCTCCCCCAAGTTTGCATACCCCCATCCACTCCTGCACCGCCCCAAAGCTTCACAGAAATATATACATGCAACACAGTTTCCAACATACCACACCTCTCACACCTGCCCTCCTGTACCAACCACATACTAAATAACACTGCCTAGATGCTAACGCCCCATGTAAAAATCTGTACATCTTTTCCCGGTCTCTCACATAACCTGAGTCCTGAAACCCCTCCATATCCAAACCCAGTCATATACCAGAAAACCGCCGCACCCTCTACAACCTTAACCACCCCACCAAGACCCATCATCCCATTCACCTTCAAGTTTGCAGTTGCATTACCAATAAATTCCTCAACAAATCTCTACAGTACTCTAAATCCTTCCCCCCCACTCACTTACCTCTCGCATTACGCCCTCACCCCATCCTCCTCCTTTCCCCCAAACCCCTCTCCTCACTAAGCACTGTTTCACATACATACACACCAGTCTCCGCTCCAACCAAATTAAACCCAAACCACCCATCCCTACCCTGTTCCTAACAATATCCTTCTGCAACCAATCCTCCCACCCACCTGCAACAAAGGGTACATGCCTGCAACATACCAAATCCTACTGTAGATCAATGTGTTGACCGCCATTACCCTCTGTCGCAAAGTGAGATCACTCGGATTCCATTCAGACATATGCAACCTCGCCCTTTGCACCACCCATCCTGAATTCACCTCTCTCATCTGATTCCTATCCCTCATGTATACAATTCCACAGATAGTGATGCTATCCACCACGATCCACCCATACCCCTGACCCAAACCAAGGACCCCCCACCCAGGATCCTACCTCCAACATTTTCGACTTCACACCATTCACACTCATCCAGGTGGCTGCGCAAAATATCCTTAAGCACCTCCTAACCGTCTCGAAACCAACCACTTTCCCCAAGAGCACCGTGGTGTCGTCGACATAACCCATGGTACCCCATCCCCCGCCCCTCCCTGTGCCCCACCTTCCACTAATCTATAGAATGGATTTTGCACGCATGCAAAGAGAATCTGTGACAGGGTTTCCCCCTGTCGCAGACCCCTATCCATCTCCACCACGCCCCCAAGCCTGCCGTTTGCCTGTATTCTAACACATGCACCCTCATACAATGACCGTACCCAATCCACTACCTCCTCCCTGAAACCCTGTCTCCTCATCACCTCAAACAACACCTCCCGTTCCACACTATCATACGCCCCTTTCCAGTCCAAAGCTAAGATGCCCCCCTACCACTATCTAAAAACCCCTTAATCCTCTCATGCCCCTTAAGCACTCCTCTACCAGGGATCCCCCCTGCCCCCACAATCACCCCTTCAATCACCCTTTTCAATCTATTTCCCAATATTTTTGCAAACATCTTATAGTCTGCATTCATGAGCATCAGTGGCCTGTAATTACTCCACATATTACCTACCTTTCCCTTTTTCACCAATACAATTACCCCCATTCCCATCCCTTTCCCCATCTTCCTATCCCTCTTCATCCGATTCATCACTTTCACCACACAACCTCGCACACTATCCCAGTGTTCCCTATAAAACTCATTTGCCAGTCCATCTATCCCAGGAGCTTTGCCTTTACTAAGCCCACTCACCACCTCCCATACCTCCTCTTTGCTAATTACCCCCCATACCCTCCCTATCCCCCTCCTCTAACCTCCCCAAAATCCCCTCCGTGAGAATTTTACAAGCATCCAACTCCACATCCACACTACTCAGGTACCTCTGAAACCACTTGTCCACATATACACCAATCGCCTCTGTACTTCTAATATTCATTCCTCGCTCATAACCATCCATATTCTCCTCTACTTCCACATATTCCATTGTCATTCTCTCCCTATGCACTCTACATTTACCTAACACATATTTTGAGAATTTATCCCCTCACAAAACATCATCTATACCCGCCTTCATCCTACACACCCCAAATCTCTCATTCTGTATTTCTATCAACCTATTCTTCAATTCCCTAATCTCCCCCGTAACTGCATAGCCCCCTCGCACATAACAACTCTGTAATAGACCTTCTATATATTGTTGCATCCCAAAACGCCATTTCGCCTCCTCCTTTCCCAATCTTTGATAAAACATATGGATGTGCGACACCCATCAACCCAACAAATCTTCCGCCCGGCGACCTTGTTCCCATAACCTACCCCACCAACCCGCAAACTCAACCCTTTTATCCCCAACCGATAACAACCTAACATTCAATTTCCAATATCTCCTATACCACTTAGCTACTCCCGACCAGTCTACCTCAGCCAACCCCCCTGTGGTCAGAAAAACCCACATCCAAATAACTAACCCTACCCACCACAACAGACCCCGAAACATAAATCCTATCTAACCTAGCCCCATAACCCCTCCAAACAAAAGTATGCTCCCCCAAACCCCCAACCCCAACAACATCCCCCAACCCTGCACTTCTTAATAAATCCCTCAGTTCAACCAACACACACCCACGTTCCCCCTGGGCTCAACATCCCACTCCCGAATCACACAATTGAAGTCCCCCCCCAACTATCGACACCCCTGGCAAGCCCCTGAAAGCATATATCATTACATCCCTTACAAATTCCACCTTCACTTCCCTAGATTGTTCTGCCAGCATGTATACACCTAAGAAACATACCCGCACTCCACCCCACTCCCTCTACCCTCACTATCCGATCCCCCCACACTCTTCCCAAGCATATAATTTAAATGGGCTTGATTCTGCGACTGCTACCGCCACCCCGCCTTTAATTTCCCCGACGAACCAGCATACACCTTATATCCCATCATTGCAACTCATTTCCGCACCTAAAATTATGTTCTTGTAAAAGGCCACAGTCACACCATACCTCCTCAATGTACATTCTACCCATGCCCTTTAATCTCCTCCCGCAGACCATTAACATTTAATGTTAGACACTTGAAAACAATTGTAAGGGTTTGCCCTTAGGCTGCGGTGGAGGCGCAAGACCGCCTTCCCTTACCTCCTGTTTTACTCATCTGTTTCCACCCTTGACCTTTTCTATCATGCAAGACTCCCAGGTCCTTTCTCGCCACCTCCACCATCAACTTTTACCTGTCCTTTGTGTTGTCATGATTGTAACCAGCTCTACCTGGAGCTCATTACCTTGTAACTTGTCATGATTGTGACCAGCTCTAGTTCATTACCTTTGTAACTTGTCATGAATGTGACCAGCTCTACCTGGAGCTCATTACCTTTGTAACTTGTCATAATTGTGACCAGATCTAGTTCATTACCGCTGTAACTTGTTCAGCTATCAAAACTTTTGGGGTCCAGTCAATGGACCAATTATGTACCTCTGTAATCTTTTGACTACCGCCCACAGGATGGGTATGGGGTGCATAATAAAGATATTAAACTAAACTTTGTGCTGGGGTTAACTCCTCTTCACTATCAGTCACTGTGCCTGACCGCTTCCTCGATCCATGCACCACTTCCATACTATCATCCCTCTCGACACTCTGTTGTCGATGCACCTCAACAGTGACATGCTCGTACCAGACTGCTGCTCAACACTGCTACTCACCAACTCATCCACCACACTCACTGCCTCATCCAAACCTTCACATGCCTCCACACTGAGTACAGGCAACGGGTCGTCCAATATCTCCTGTAACACCTCCTCCAAAGGTGTATTCACGCTGTTGCCAGGGTGCATCTCACCACCAGCAGCAGCCTCCTGCACAGACGCCTTTGGCAACATCTGACACACCTCCTGTGATCCTTCAACAATGTCACTCCATAATCTCGGTCCGACCTCCTTGGATTCCACCGGATCCAGCACAACCTCGTGCATCCTTACTTCCAGATCTCGTCGCCCAGCATCCGCCCGTTGTCCCATCCTCCAAATGCAGTCAGCAGCCACATGCTCGTACGCCCCACACAACCTGCAGATCCTACATTGTCCCATGTACGTAACGTATACCTGGGTCCTAAATTCCGCAGAATGATGAAGATGGAATCAGCGGCGTAATGTCATCTTCAGGAGAATGACCCCTGAAGAGGCCCACCAGTGGACCCTCTCCACTTCCCTCCATGGCGATGCACAATGTAAGCTCCAAATACATCGCTGATATCCACAGGGTCCACTTCAACGGTACATTCTTAAATCTAATCCACGTGTAAGTACAAACATATCTTTTAATCGTACTTGTAAGCCAGAATGCACCGTATAGACCCTGTCTTGATGGCAGTCGACTAGCCTCTCGACACCTCAGCCATTAAGAGTTTTACAAAGACTCTATTAATGCTGTTTAGCGCTACGCCATACAATTCTGCAGTCTCCAATCCATAGACGTCTCATAATATGTTTGGCAGAACTGTAGCCGCTGTAGCCGGTGCAAGCCCCAGTCACCATATCTATACAACTGTGTTGAGCCTGCGTCTGCTCGCCGTCGCCATGTTGACAGAAAATGAAGTTGTCGTTGAGTACCGCTAGGTGGCAACCCAAGGAACAGCACACCCGCACCCGACAAGAGCTGGGTGGTGACTATGGGAGTTAACCCTCCAGGTAAACTCCAGGTAGTTAGGTCATTTCCACTTGGGGAATTGGTACGGCATCTGACCTAGTAGCACAAGTTTAGTCAGGTAAAACTCACCCACTCATGTATTTGTCTAACCTATTTTTAAAACTACACATCGTCCCAGCCCTGTGATGGTACTCGGGAGTTTGTTCCTCTCATCCACAACTCTATTACCAAACCAGTGCTTTCCTATATCCTTTCTGAATCTGAACTTTTCCAACTTGAAACCATTGCTACGAGTCCTGTCTTGACTGGATATTTTCAGCACGCTATTTACATCCCCTTTATTTATTCCTGTTTTCCTTTTTTACACCTCAATCATATCTTCCCTAATTCTACGCCTTTCTAGAGAGTGCAGATTCAAGGCGCTCAGTCTATCCTAATAGGGAAGATTTCTGATACATGGGATCAACTTTGTCATCCTCCTCTGTACGTTTACCAGTGCATTTATATCCATTCTGTAATACGGTGACCAGAACTGTGCATCATAATCTAAATGAGGCCTAACCAAAGGTATAGAGAGTTGAAGAACAACCTGAGGACTTCTATTATTTATACTTCTTGATATGAAGCCAACGATTCTGTTAGCTTTGTTGCGAACACTTATGCACTGTTGTCTTGGTTTCAGATTACTGCTAACCAGAACTCCTAAATCCTTCCGCAATCACAAGTATTAAGATCTACATTATTCAGTTTATATGTGGCATGGTTATTTTCCTGCCCAACATTTAGAACTTTGCATTTGTCTATATTAAACTGCATCTGCCACTTTTCCGACCACTGCATCAGTCTATTCAAATCATCCTGGAGTGCTCCAATGTCCTCACAAGAATGAAAACAACAGGGGGGCCCAAAACTGACCCCTGTGGGTCACCCCTTGAGACGTGCCCTCATTCTGATTTCTCCCCATTTATGCAAACTCTCTGCCGCCTATTTTTCAACCATGCCTCTACACAGGAAAAATTTCTCCTATTCCGGTGCCTTAAGTTTCATCAATAGCCTCGATGTGGAATTTTATCGAAAGTCTTACTGCCTGGAGTCTACCTGGAGAGAATTCCAGGAATCAACGCCCCCGCGGCCCGGTCCGTGACCAGGCCTCCTGTTGGACCAGAGCCTGATCAACCACGCTGTTACTGCTGGCCGCAGGCAGTCCAACGTAGAACCACAGCCCGGCTGATCAGGTACCGACTTGAGGTGCCTGTCCAGTGCCTGCTTGAAGACAGCCAGGGGTTTGCTGGTAATCCCTGATGTATGCTGGGAGGCAGTTGAACAATCTTGGGCCCCTGACACTTTTGTGTTGTCCCTCAATGTGCTAGTGGCACCCCTGCTCTTCATTGGGGGATGTTACATCGCCTGCCGAGTCTTTTGCTTTCGTAGGGAGTGATTTTTGTGCAAGTTTGGTATAGCCCTCGAGAATTTTCCATGTGTATATAATAATGTATCTCTCCGTCTGCGTTCTAGAGAGTACAGGTTTAGGAACTCGCTGTTCCCAGTAGTTGAGGTGGTTTATTGCACTTATGCGTGCGGTGAAGGTTCTCTGCACATTTTCAAGGTCAGCAATTTCACCCGCCTTGAAAGGTGCCGTTAGGGGCAGCAATATTCTAGCCTAGATAGAACAAGGATCTGTAAAGTGTCAACATGGGCTTGGCATCCCTGGTTTTGAAGGTTCTCATTATCCATCCTGTCATTTTTCGAGCAGATGCAATTGTTGCTTGTTATGGTCCTTGAAGGTGAGATCCTCTGACATGATCACTCCCAGGTCTTTGACATTAGTTTTTCTTTATTGTGTGGTTGGAATTAGTTTTGTACTCCGAAGAAATTTTAATTTCTTCACGTTTTCCGTATCTGAGTAATTGAAATTTCTCATCATTGAACTTCATATTGTTTTCTGAGCCCATTTAAAGATTTGGTTTATGTGTGCTTGGAGTCTAGCCGTGTCTTCAACGGTGGACATGTCATACAGATTCGGGTGTCATCTGCAAAGGAAGACACAGCACTGTGGCTTATATCCCTGTCAATATCTGATATGAGGATGAGGAATAGGATTGGAGCAAGTACTGTGCCTTGTGGAACAGAGCTTTTCACAGTAGCTGCCTCAGACTTTACTCTGTTGACTACTACTCTTTGTGTTCTACGTGTTAGGAAATTATAGATCCATCTACCAACTTTTCCTGTTATTCCTTTATCAGCATTTTGTGTGCTATTACACCATGGTCACACTTGTCAAAGGCTTTTGCAAATCTGTGTATATAACATCTGCATTCTGTTTATCTTCTAGAGCATCCAGGACCTTGTCGTAGGGTCCAGTAGTTTGGACAGACAGGAGCGCCGCTCTAAACCCATGCTGTCCTGGGTTGTGCAATTGATGGGTATCAAGATGGGTGGCGTTCTTGCTTCTTAGAACCCTTTCAAAGATTTTTATGATATGGGACGTTAGCGCAATTGGTCTGTAGTTCTTTGCTATTGCTTTACTGCCCCCTTTGTGGGCGGGGCTATGTTGTGTTTTTAGTAGCTGGGACGATCCCAGTGTCCATGCTCCCTCTCCATAAGATGTTAAAAGCATGTGATAGGGCTTTTGCAGTTCTTGATGAACACGGAGTTACATGAGTCTGGGCCTGGAGCAGAGTGCATGGGCATGTCATTTATTGCCTTTTCGAAGTCATTTGGCGTCGTGGTGATGTCAGAAAGGCATGCGTCTGTCAAATTCTGTGGCACTCTCATAAAAAATTCATTTAGGTTTTCGATTTTCAGTCTGGTTAGTGGCTCACTAAAAACTGAGTCATACTGGGACTTAAGTAACTCACTCATTTCCTTGCTGTCATCTGTGTAGGACCCATCCCGTTTAAGTAGGGGCCCAATACTGGTTGTTGTTCTCGACTTTGATTTTGCATAGGAAAAGAAATACTTTGGGTTTCTTTTAATTTCATTTATGGCTTTTTGTTCTTCCCGTGTCTCTTGATTCCTGTAAGAACATATACACAATATCATATTCATTACTATGATCTTTTTATTTTTTTTAAATTTTATTTAAAAGACAAATATATACAAAATCAATAGATACAACAGTGCCATACCATAACCTTAACACAGCTTATTTAACTAAACAAGCGAACAAGAAATGCAATAGCAAAGAACTACAGACCAATTGCGCTAACGTACCATATCATAAAAATCTTTGAAAGGGTTCTAAGAAGCAAGATAACCACCCATCTTGGATACCCATCAATTGCACAACCCAGGACAGCATGGGTTTAGAGCAGGCCGTTCCTGTCTGTCCCAACTACTGGACCACTACGACAAGGTCCTGGATGCTCGAAGATAAACAGAATGCAGATGTTATATAAACAGATTTTGAAAAAAGCCTTTGACAAGTGTGACCATGGTGTAATAGCACACAAAATGCGTGATAAAGGAATAACAGGAAAAGTTGGTAGATGGATCTATATTTCCTAACATGTAGAACACAAAACGTAGTAGTCAACAGAGAAAAGTCTGAGGCAGCTACTGTGAAAAGCTCTGTTCCACAAGGCACAGTAGTTGCTCCATCCTATTCCTCATCCTCATATCAGACATTGACAGGGACATAAGCCACAGTGCTGTGTCTTCCTTTGCAGATGACACCCGAATCTGTATGACAGTGTCCACCGTTGAAGACACTGCAAGACTCCAAGCAGACATAAACCAAATCTTTAAATGGGCTGCAGAAAACAATATGAAGTTCAATGATGAGAAATTTCAATTACTCAGATACGGAAAACGTGAAGAAATTAAAATCTCATCGGAGTACAAAACTAATTCCAACCACACAATAGAACGAAAACTAATGTCAAAGACCTGGGAGTGATCATGTCAGAGGATCTCACCTTCAAGGACCATAACAAAGTAGCAATTGCATCTGCTCGAAAAATGACAGGGTGGATAATGAGAACCTTCAAAACCAGGGATGCCAAGCCCATGTTGACACTTTACAGATCGTTTGTTCTATCTATGCTGGAATATTGCTGCACGCTAACTGCACCTTTCAAGGCGGGTGAAATTGCTGACCTTGAAAATGTGCAGAGAACCTTCACCGCACGCATAAGTGTGATAAACCACCTCAACTACTGGGAACGCTTGAAGTTCCTAAACCTGTACTCTCTAGAACGCAGGCGGGAGAGATACATTATTATATACACATGGAAAATTTCGAGGGCTTAGTACCAAACTTGACACAAAAATCACTCCTACGAAAGCAAAAGACTCGGCAGGCGATGTAACATCCCCCCAATGAAGAGCAGGGGTGCCACTAGCACGTTGAGGGACAACACAATAAGTGTCATGGGCCCAAGATTGTTCAACTGCCTCCCAGCATACATCAGGGGGATTACCAACAAACCCCTGGCTGTCTTCAAGCAGGCACTGGACAGGCACCTAAAGTCGGTACCTGACCAGCCAGGCTGTGGTTCGTACGTTGGACTGCGTGCGGCCAGCAGTAACAGCCTGGTTGATCAGGCTCTGGTCCAACAAGAGGCCTGGTCACAGACCGGGCCGCAGGGGCGTTGACCCCTGGAATTCTCTCCAGGTAGACTCCAGGTAGCAGGCGGGTAGATAATGAGACGTCAATCTATCTCTTATGTTACCCCTTACATGACTCACAACGACATGTGAAAATGATCAATCCCACATATCAAATCGGAACAATAACAATTACATTTTGCGGAGGATTATATCATTTTGAATTTTAGAATCACTATTTGACAACCATAATTTATACAGTACCATACAAAGATAATTAACATAATGCAAAACAATGTTGTTACAATCATTGAAAGATAATTATACTATAAACACAGAAACTGAATTTATAACAACCAAAGAAAATCAAAGAAAATCCCATCCTATCACACAATACCTTATATTTGTTTTAAATTTCATTTAACAGGACAAATATATACAAAAGCAGTAGATACAACAATGCCATACCATGACCTGTAACACAGCGTATATAGATAAATAAGCGTACCAGAAAAGCATAGAAAATGCGACGTCAATCCATCTCTTATTTAACTCCTTACATGTCTCACAGTGACATGTCTCACAGTGACATGTGAAAATTATCAATCCAACAAATCAAAACGGAACAATAATCAATACAATTTGCTGAGAATTATATCTTATTGAATTTGATAATCGCCATTGAAATTTTTTTAAATGAATTAAAAATATATATAAATAAATATACCCACACCATACACAAGGCATTACCTTGCCAATACAAATAACATAATTTATACAATGATGTTACAATTAGTGAAACAAAGTGTACTATAAACTGTTGAAACCGAATTATTTAACAAATTCCCGACCCATCACACAATCCCCATATTACATCATACACGAACTAGTTTATTCTACTACATACCAGAAGAGAAATTTTATCATGCCTAGGAGTGACACCTAAGATGATTGTATTATAAAACATATATATACACATGACATGTTCCAATGGATATCATAACATTCATGAACGACAACTTAATAATAATAAAAATAATAATAATAATAATAATAATAATAATAATAATACTTTATTGAGACATGGTACAATGATACATGGTAGACATAGTTATACATAGTTATTAAATAGTTATTACATAGTTATTAATGAGATGTACATGCCAAAAGCCCCTAATATGCTGTGCTTCACCTGCATATAAACAATATAACAATTTTTTTTAAAATTATAATAAACAGAACCAGGCCATTCTACTATAATACATAAGAACATAAGAAAGGAGGAACACTGCAGCAGGCCTGTTGGCCCATACTAGGCAGGTCCTTCACATTCCATCCCACTAACAGAATATTTGTACAACCTAATTTTCAATGCTACCCAAAAAATAAGCTTTGACAATTTGATTTACTCATGTGCAATTCCCACTCAAATCCAACCCCTCTCACTCATGAATTTATCCAACCTAAATTTAAAACTACCCAAGGTCCTTGCTTCAATAACCCTACTAGGCAGACTGTTCCACTCATCAACTCCCCGATTTCCAAACCAATACTTTCCTATATCCTTTCTAAATCTAAACTTATCTAACTTGAATCCATTATTGCGGGTTCTCTCTTGGAGAGATACCCTCAAGACCTTATTTATATCCCCTTTGTTAATACCCATTTTCCACTTGTATACCTCGATCATGTCTCCCCTCATTCTACGTCTTACAAGTGAATGTAATTTAAGGGTCTTCAATCTTTCTTTGTAAGGAAGATTTCTAATGCTATGTATTAATTTAGTCATTCTACGCTGAATGTTTTCTAACGAATTTATGTCCATTATGTAATATGGAGACCAGAACTGAGCTGCGTAATCTAGGTGAGGCCTTACTAATGATGTATAAAGCTGTAATATAACCTCTGGACTTCTGTTGCTAACACTTCTTGATATAAATCCCAGTAATCTATTTGCCTTATTACGTACGCTTAGGCATTGCTGTCTTGGTTTAAGGTTGCTCCTTACCATCACCCCCAAGTCCTTCTCGCAATCTGTATGGCTAAGTTCTACGTTATTTAACTTATAAGTGCTTGGGTTATGAACACTCCCAAGCTTCAGAACCTTGCATTTATCTACATTGAACTGCATCTGCCACTTTTCTGACCACGAATTAAGTTTGTCTAAATCTTCCTGAAGTTCTATGACATCTATATTTGAATCAATTATCCTACCTATCTTCGTGTCGTCGGTGAATTTGCTCATATCACTAGTAATTCCCTCGTCAAGGTCATTGATATATATTATAAATAACAACGGGCCTAAGACTGATCCCTGTGGAACACCACTTGTTACAAGTCCCCATTCGGATTTAACCCCATTTATGCACACTCTCTGCTTCCTATTGGTGAGCCATGACTCGATCCATGACAGCACTATTCCCCCAATGCCATGAGCTGCCACTTTCTTTAACAGTCTCTGGTGCGGTACTCTATCAAAAGCCTTACTAAAGTCTAAATAAACAATATCGAATTCTTTATCGTGATCAACAGCCTCAAAAGCTTTACTGAAGAAGGTTAATAAATTAGATAGGTAGGAACAGCCCCTCGTGAATCCATGCTGAGTATCATTAATCAAATTATGGTTATTTAGAAGGTTTCTAATAATATCAGCTATAATTGACTCTAGTAATTTACCTACAATTGAGGTCAGGCTTATTGGGCTGTAATTTGACGGTAGTGACTTGTCCCCTGCTTTAAAAATATTAATTACATTAGCTATCTTCCACATATCAGACACTACACCTGTTTGAAGAGATAAATTAAAAATGTTAGATATTGGTTCACAGAGTTCCATTTTGCATTCCTTAAGAACCCTTGCAAAAAGCTCATCAGGACCCGGCGATTAATTTTGTTTCAGTCGTTCTAGTTGTTTCATAACCATTTCGCTAGTGACTGTGATATTACATAATTTATCTTCTTCTAGGCCTCTGTAAAAATTAATTACTGGGATATTATTAGTGTCTTCCTGTGTGAAAACCGAGAGAAAATAATTATTAAAAATAGAGCACATATCATTTTCCTTGTCAGTAAGATGCCCAGAGTTATTTTTAAGGGGACCTATCTTATCCCTAACTTTTGTTCTATAAACCTGGAAAAAACGTTTTGGGTTAGTTTTTGAATCCCTAGCAACTTTAATTTCATAGTCCCGTTTAGCTTTTCTTATCCCCTTTTTAACGTCCTTCTTAATGTCAGTATACTGATTTAAAAGATGACCCTCCCCTGTTTTTATGCACCTATAAATTCCTTTCTTCTGCCCTAAAAGATACTTGAGCCTATTATTCATCCATTTTGGGTCATTTCTACTTGATCTAATTTCTTTATACGGGATAAATGTTCTTTGGGCAGCCTATATAGTGTTAAGAAAACTGTCATATTGATACCTCAATTCGTTACCCCAGTCCACAGTTGATAAGTGCTCTCTAAGTCCATTATAATCTGCTAAGCGAAAATCTGGGACCGTTACTGAATTATCCCTACTATCATACATCCATTCAATACTAAAGGTAATTGACTTGTGGTCGCTTGTACCGAGTTCCTTTGTAATTTCTAAATTATTAACAAGGGATTCCTTGTTTGCCAGAACCAAGTCAAGTAGGTTATTTCCCCTTGTAGGTTCTGTTACAAACTGCTTCAAAAAGCAATCCTGAACTACTTCTAAAAAGTCGTTAGATTCTAAATTTCCTGTCAAGAAATTCCAATCAATCTTACTAAAGTTAAAGTCCCCTAGAATTACTACATTATCGTGCCTTGTGGCCTTAACAATTTCCTCCCAAAGTAGTCTCCCTTGTTCCCTATCTAAGTTTGGAGGACGGTAAATCACGCCTAAAATCAATTTTTCACACCCCTCTGAAAATTCTATCCAGACAGACTCTGTATGTGTTATTTCAGACTTTATACCCGTTTTTATGCAACAATTTAAATGATCATGGACATAGAGTGCCACCCCACCCCCCTTCCCGATACATCTGTCTACTTGGAACAATTTAAAACCCTGAATTTGACATTCGGCAGGCAAGTCCCGATTTTTCATATTAAACCAAGTCTCAGTTATTGCAAAAACATCAATATTACCCGTACTTGCAACTAATCTCAACTCGTCCATCTTATTCCTAGCACTACGACTATTGGTGTAATATATATTTAAAGACCCTCCTTTCTCTTTTCCCTTCCTGCTCATTTCTGTTTTTCCACTATACCTATTACTATCCTTGTCATCTAGTGTCACTAACTTTCCACTATCCACCTTATTCTGCCTATTACTAGTTCTCCTAGAACTTATAATATTACTACACTGCGACTTCACTGTTTTTCCCCAAAACCCATACCACTAACTTTTTCTAGTTTAAAGCCCTAACAGCTCCCTCCACTGCAGTTGCCAGTGCCCCCACCCCAGACCTGGATAAGTGAACCCCATCCCTGGCATACATGTCATTTCTACCATAGAAGAGGTCCCAGTTGTCAATGAATGTTACTGCATTTTCCTTACAGTATTTGTCCAGCAAGCAATTGACACCAATTGCCCTGGACAGCCATTCATCTCCAACTCCTCTCCTTGGCAAAATACCACACATGACAGGGTTCCCACCCTTCTTCCTAATTATGTCTATTGCTGACCTATACCTTCTAGTCAGGGCCTCACTCCTACGTCTGCCAACATCGTTGCCTCCAGCACTGAGACAGATAATAGGATTGCTCCCATTACCTCTCATGATGTCGTCCAGACGGCTAACAATATGCTCTATCCCAGCCCCAGGAAAGCAAACCCTCTGTCTCCTACTTCTATCTTTCAAGCAGAAGGCCCTATCCATGTACCTAATCTGACTATCCCCAACAAGAACAATGTTCTTACCTTCCTTGGTGTCGTTCATCGTGATGTTCCCAGTAGTCGACTCACATTCATCGGGTAGCACGGAGAATCGGTTCAATGTTTCCACAACAGGTTCCTGGTTCTTCGTTGGTTCTACCTCTACATCCGTCCTCTTGATCTTTAACTTTGTCCCATGCATTTCAGCTACTGTCCAGGTTCCTTTCTTGGCTTGAGGATTCTCAACAGGAGGATTACTACGAATCCTCTTGTTTTTCTCAGTCAGTCGTTGTATCTCAAGCTTAGCTACCCTCAGTTCTTCCTTCAGCTGCTGGTAGAGTAGCTCAAGAGAGGACATCTTGTTCAGATTCACAGAGATGCAATTACACAAAGGTCTATTACAAAGTAATTACAAATAGAATAGAACACCATAATCTCCTATAACAACCCACCCTAATAAAAACTCCTCCAAAAACTCTAATAAGGAACACCCTCGCAAACAAAAATATAATATCAATATTCATGAAATACATGGATCGAACCCATGACAATGCATGATAATTAATACAAAACTATTATTAACTAAATCTCCACATTAAGTTTAATATTACATTTCCAAAATTTATGTATTAATCATGTCCTTTTACTACCATTATCATTATCCTCTGATCAAACCACCTCTAACATACCCCACTTGAGTCCCAAATCCTTCTAAAAGTCACCACATCCAATCAATCAACATCCATGAGAAACCTTTATTACTCTTTAAAAGTCATAGAACTCATCTATAAATTGTCACCGTCACTCATTCCCTCAAATCTGTATCCAACCAAACCTCAAGCATTCCCTCGTTATCATCCACAACAAAAGTCTCAACTCGAAGGAGAACAGCCCGTTTCATCTACGCACATCAACTTAAGTCCACCAGCTGCCTAACTGTAAAATCCTGTAACTACCAGGAAAACACCTACCCCACGCCATGCCATATAACAACCTATTTCTACACTTAGTTCTGTACATATTCGCCGCAATAGCATTCAGTCTCTCCCTTCCCGACATCCCCCATCATTCCCCACGATACATATACAAAATGTACCGCCAAATACAATAAAGCCTTCCTAACTTCCTTCTGCACTCCACCTATATCCATACCTATAAACCTCAAAGGGTGTATCCCTCCCCCTCCCATCATTCTAAGTAAATGTTTCATCCATTCCCTAATAATTCCCAATTGCTCACAAAAATAAACCCCATGATAAGCAGTATCGTCTTCCCCACACATTCCACAACAAGCATCCCCAGTTAATCCCATTTTATATAATACCGCCTTAGAGGCCAAAACCCCATGCAAAAAACGAAACATAACTTCTCTCACCCTTGGCTTTATCTTCAGATCTTTTAACCCACCCCAGATACTTTTCCAATCATATACTGGAAAAGTAGCGATTCCCTCGACTACTTCCTTACCTTCCTGCTTTTTCCAAACGTCGGACTAGAATATTCCCCGGATTTCTGGCACACATAAGAATTCTCAACATCTCTTCACAATGTATCAAATCCTTACCACTCCACCATGCACGTAAATGTCTCATGACATCACCAACCCGTCTGCCCCTCACTCCCCTCGTTGCCAAAAACAACTTTTAACATACATACTCATAAGTCTCACCTCTAAGTTGATTAACCCCAATCCCCCATTACACACCTCTTTCATCACCAATTCCTTACTCAGCCAATGTCTCCCATATCCCCAAACAAATCTCATAACTTTCCTCGCAAATGCCACAACATCTGCCCTTAAAATTGGGTAAATCCCAGCCACATACCATATTTTACTATATAATAGCATGTTCACCGCTATTACTCGCTGATGTATGGTCCCATCACCCCTACTCCATCCACTCATTCTACTTAAAGTACCTTTTAAAACATTCCTTGCATTGACTAGTCTTGCCTCTCCAAAATTATCTTTAAACACAATTCCACAAACCTTTAAACTATCAACTACTTTCCAACCACACCTATACCCCCCTATACCTCCACCTCCCCACGTTCCAATCTCAAGCAATTTTGATTTATCCTTATTAATGCTTAAACCTGTCGCCATGCCAAATATTCCCAAACACTCATTCACTCGTGTTAACGCTGCCTCATTCGTAACTAAAACAGTTTTATCATCTACATATCCAACTATCCCTGCATCACCATCCATACCTTCCTTAAGGTGCTTCACACCATGTCTAACTAACCAATACAACGATTCTGTAGATAAGCAAAGAATTTGCGACAAGGGGCACCCCTGTCGCAGTCCCTTCCCCATGCATACGGCTCCACTAATCATTCCATTTATTTGCACTCTCACTCTAGCATCTCTATACAATGATTCCGCCCATCTTACTATTTCATCCCCAAAACCTTGCTTCCTCATAATTTTCCATAACATTTCCCGATCTACACTATCGTATGCCGCCTTCCAATCTACAGCCAAAACACCCCCCCCCTCGCATTCATCAATAAATTTTTGAATACTCATCAAACCTTTTGTAACACTTCTCCCTGGAATACCATATTGTCCTTTCTCTATAACCCTCTCTAACACACTTTTTATCCTATTCCCCAATACCTTAGCAAACAATTTATAATCCACACACATCATCGACAATGCTCTATAATTCCTAAGAGTATCATCCAGACCAGATTTTCGTATCAACACTACCACTCCCGTTCTTTGCGACTCTCCCATGCATTCAGTCTCTTTCATCTCATTCAACAACCTCACTACACATCCCTTTAATGCATCCCAATTTGCAACATAAAAGTCACTCAGCAAGCCATCCACCCCAGGCGACTTACGCAGACTCATGTTATTCAGAGCAACCCACACCTCATCCTCACTTATAACACCTTCCATCTCCATCCTATCCTCTTTATTCAATATTGTTTCTACACTACTCAAAATCTGTTCACTCGCAGTTTTAACACTCATCCTAGTTCCACTCAGATCTTTCCTAAAATATTCCTCGTACCATGCACTCGCATATAAATTTATGGTGTCAGTCGTAACATAACGTGCCCCTTCTGATACATGCCCATTGTCTCATGCACCTCCAATTTATTTATCAACATGTTTTGTCTACTTTTCCTATATTTTCGAAATACACACATGAGGGCTTATCCCCCACAAAACCTCCTCTATGCCACCACGCACACGAATCGCAATCTATCTTTAATATTTCTCATTTCCACTACTTGCCTATCCGTTCTTCCATAACAACACTCAGCCAATTGTCCTTCCAAATACTTCTGGAACCCATACTTCCATTGCGCCTCTTCTCTACCTTTCATCCTATAATATTTCTGAATAGCTGGCTTCTACATTCACCCACCATGCAACAATATCCTTCTCTAACCTCCCATTTTCCCACACAAATTCCACCATTCACTGAAACCCATCACTGCTTCCTCACCTTCCAATAATTGCACATTCAATTTCCAATTGCCAGCCACCCACCTGACCATTCTAAGTCAACTATCACCCCTCTATGGTCTGAAAATCCAACATCCACACACGTAACCGTACCAACATTAATCATCCTAGAAACATATATCCTATCTAACCTCGCACCATATCCCCTCCTTATAAAGGTAAATTCTGCATTATCACCCCCTGCAACTACATCCACTAAACTTACACTACCCAAAACATCACGCAAAACACGCAACACACATCCACCCCCTCCCTTGGTTCTACATCCTTTTCTCGTATGATACAGTTCCAATCACCCCCCAAAACTACCACCTCTGGCAATCCTCTCAAAAAATAAATTAATTGTTCCCTCACAAACTTTACACTTCTAACGCTAGTTGCTGGTAAATAAACACCAATGAAAGCAACACGAACACCACCCCATACCCCGTCTACTCTCACTACCCTCCCCTACCTACCCTCTTCCCACTTCAACAACTGAAAAGGGCTATTCTCTTTCACTAAAACCGCCACTCCACCCTTGAAAGACCCAGAACTACCAGCATACACACTATAATCCGGCACAATCAAATTTCTACCACATCGACAATTATGCTCTTGTATAAAGGTCACATCCATTGCGTATCTTTTCATGCACACCTCAATCCACTTCCTTCTTACATCCGCCATAGCTCCATTAACATTTAAGGTGATACTCTTGAAAACATTAGAGGTGGTTTTCCTTTGGATCTACTAACTCTGTTCCTTCCATTCCCAAACTACTTTGTCCATTACTACCATTCCTATCCATATTCTTCACTTCTTGTACATCACCACCCCTTTTCTTATTTTTCAAAGGCCTTTGAGTACATCAACAGTCAAATTTTTACAGGACCTTGCCCAGGGGGAAGCATCATCATCACCATGGCCATGGCTCGTTTCCTTGAATCATTATGAATTTCCATATCCGTTTCCCTATCCTCATTATGAACAATAGCCTGACGTTGTGCACTTCCAATCCTCCATCATCAGGACTTTATCTCCCATTTCCCCACTACACTCAAAATCTCTTCAGCTTTTTCCACAGAGCAAATCTCATTTGTCCCTTTGCAACTATCCAATAATCCTCCCCCTCAGGAATCACCTCACTCATACCAAATCTAGTTCTGCTTCCTCTGCAATTGTTCCCATTGCAGCCTGTGTTTCACGGAAGCGTTTTAAAGTTTCCATCGACTGTGTTACTATGTCACTCCATCTTGCAGTTGGGCCACGCCCACCTCCCCGAGATTCATGCATTTCATGTCCTCCTACTCACGCTCCCCATCCGAGCCCCTTGTCTTTTTTT
>WNWK01024746.1:0-29340 GCA_009830355.1 Cherax destructor
ACACATATGGCCCCGGGGTTTTGGGTACATATCAACGCCTTTTTAATATGTGTGTGGGAGGGGGCTTTATAATGAATGTGAACCCCCTGTGCCCCATTTGCCCCAAGGGTTTACGTAAAAATTTATGTATTAACACTGCTCATGGCACTTGTTGTAAGCACACAAGTACACCCGTAGGCATTTGTATTTTTTCACATCTCAAACAAATAAAAAACCCTAGTGCTGCTGTAATGTGTAGCAGTTATTAGTTATTACCATAAGGATTCGGGGACATGCAGGAGAGGGGAGAGAGATTTTTCGCAACTAGATCCCCTTTTTTCCTGCTCCATGGGGTTTATCATACCTCTTCTTAAAGCTATGTAGGGGTCCTGCCTCCCCCTACTTTACTTCCCAGACTTTTCCCCCTTTTCCGGGGCCACTCTGTGACTGAAGAAATACTTCCTAACATCCCTGTGATTCAGCTGTGACCCCTTGTTGCTGTGTCCCTCTCTGGAACATCCGTCTCTGTCCACCTTGTGATTCCTCCCCCGTATTTTATATATAAATCATCCCCCCCTTCCGTGTCGTCAGGTCGTTTTCCCCCTTAACCCTCCTGGGGGCATACCTTTTAGCCCCGGGGGGCAAACCTTCCCAAATTCTGCATTTTTTTTTTTTTCCCACGGCTTGGCTAGGTGTGGAGCTACTTACAACTTCCTCCTGGAGCTACTTACAACTTCCTCCTGGAGCTTTTACAACTTCCCCTGGAGCTACTTACAACTTCCCCCTGGAGCTACAAAACACTTCCCCCCGGAGCTACTTACAATTTCCTCCGGAGCTACTTACAACTTCCTCCTGGAGCTACTTAAACCCCCGGAGCTACTTCCCCCTTTCCCCCTGGGGCCCTTTTCCCCTGGAGCTACTTACATTCCCCCTGGGGCTCAAAACTTCCTCCTGGGGCTACTTACAATTTCCTCCTGGAGCTCCCACAATTTCCCCCCTGGAGCTACTTACAACTTCCCCCGGAGCTACTTACAACTTCCCCCCGGAGCCAAAACACTTCCTCCTGGAGCTCTTAAAATTTTCCCCTCCTGGCCCCACTTACCTTCCCCCGGGGAGCTACTTTTTTCCTCCGGGGTATGACAACCCTGGGGTCATTAAGAAAACAGATTTGGGGGGAGGCCCCGACCTTTTCGTCCGCTTCTCACGACACACCCCTCACAAGCTACTGTTTAATAATAATTTCCCCGGAGGAGAGAAACATGGAGGGAGAAGAGGGGAAAAGGGGGGGGAAAAGGGGGGGAGATGGAGGGAGAAGAAAAAAGGTAAGGGGGAGAAGAGATAAGAGGAGAGAAAGGGGATTTTAAGGGGGGAAAAGGGGGGAGATGGAGGGAGAAGATTTTAAAGGGGAAGAGGGGAGATGGAGGGAGAAGAGGGGAGAGGGGGGGAGAAGAGGGGAGATGGAGGGAAAAGGGGGGAGAGGGGGGAAGGGGGGGAGAGGGGGGAAGGGGGGGAGATGGGGGAAAGGGGGGAGATGGGGGAAAGGGGGGAGATGGAGGAAGAGATGGAGGGAGAAAAAAAAAGATGGAGGGAGAAGAGGAAGATGGGGGGGAGAAGAAGAAAAAGGGAGAAGAGGGGGGGGGGGGAGAGAAAGGGGAGATGGGAAAGAGAGGGGGGGGAAGATGAGAGAAGGGAGGGGGGGAAGGAACCCAAAAAAAGGGGGAAAAGGGGGGGGACACGTTACAGAGGAAATAAAAGGAATTTTCAGCAAACCTTCAACACAGGAGGGATGTGGGCGGTCTTACTGTTATGTACAAGGCCAACATTGTCAAAGTACCACACTTGGCTTCACTTCGAGGAGGGGATAAGCCAGCTTCTATCCCCCAAGACGGGCAGAAAGCAGCAACTTCACTTTGGCTGTACACTTCCAGAACATCACTTCATCTGAGATCATTTTTTCCCAGGATTATTTGAGTCTAGAACACATTCGTACAACATTATGATGTCAACGAAATAAAGTCGGTTGATCAAAAAAACTGACCCACAGATGGGGCTAATTTCCCCCCTGTTCCCCCTTGTAAAATTTCATAACAATAAAATTGCTTTCAAATGAGCTGAAGTAGGCAACAGCTCTTAGCTTTAATAAAGCCAGGGGCCTTTGGGCCTATATGGTTTAATTTTTGTTTTCCCTTTGTAAGATTTCATTAAAATTTTTTTCCCCCGACTCTAGGCATGTCATAGTGGGGGGGAGGAAGGGGCGAGTACGTCTGGGGTGGCCCAAAAGGGGGGCCGCCAAATTTTGGGGGGGCCCCATCTGGGGTGGCCACATCTGGGATGGCCACATCTGGGGTGGCCACACTGGTTCTCTTTTTACTTTCTTTTTTTTTTTGGGTTGGGGGAAACGTTTTCTAAGACTGGGGAAAATCCCCAAAATTCCAGTAGAGAACGGGTTTCTTTGGGGGGTTTGGGGGGTTACGTCGTACACATGCCCACCACCTGTCTCGCTGCTTCCTTCTTTTTTTCTAGCTCTTGATTTTTTCTGCTTGACGCTTTTTTTGTAAGAGAATTTCCTCTTTTTTTAAGGCAAGGGTAAAAAAAACTTGTATAAGGTAAAAATGACGTGTCCCACGCCCATTTTTCCCACACTCAGAGCAACGTCCCCAATCTTCTCTCTGACTCTTGGGGGCCTTTTGGTTGTGTGCTGTAGAGTACCTCTACCAACAGCCACCCTAGTGTTGCCAACTAGTATTTTGAAGAATTTAGCACAAAAACGAAAAAAAAAACTAACAAAATACTAGAAATGGCAACAAGTATACAAGTATCATGGTGGGGCCCCAAAAATGACGAAAAAACCCATTTATTAATTACGATAACTACTCATTGAATTATCGTACGGACACGAGCTTTTCCCAAAAAACACGAAATTTTGAGCTATTTTTTTTGGGAAGATTAACTCATTTTTTTTTACTTTTTTTTTTTCGTTCAGCCCCGATGCTACAGAGGCCCTTTTTTGCGCTACTGGTTGTAATGCAACTACTGGTCAGAGAGGCTGCTCTAAAAATCTGTTTCAAAAAAATTGGGGGTGTGCCATGATAATGTCACAGTGGCTATTTTTTCCTTTCAAAACCTTTAAGAAGATAGAAAGTCCGTCTTCCCCCTTTTCTTGTATTTCATTATTCAGCTCTATGGAGGAGTTCAGTTCTTGGGGCCTTTTCCCCCCCGAATGTATGCCTAGATAAAACCACTTAAAAAAAAAAATTTAAAATTTCCCCCGACTTTTTTCCAAAAATTCCCGCAGCCGAGTTCTAATTAAAAGTGGGGGTTATTTTAGTTAAAATTTTTTTGGTCTCAAGAAAGCCAAACGGGGCCCCCAAACGTCGAAATATGGATAAAAACCATTTTAGCCCCTTTTTCTGATATTTTTAATTTTCATTTTAAAAAAAAAAAAATCTGAATATTCAAACGTAATAAATTTTTAAAAAAGGACATTTTTTTTTTTTAACAAAAATGAAAAACTTTAAAAAATTTGATGAACACATAAAACATTATTTTACTGCTATTTCGGTGAAAAAAGGCCCCTTTTTAATTTTTTTACCAAAAAAAATATTAAATTTCGCTTACTTTTCCAATTAAATTAAATTATAGCAGCAATAGAATTTAAAAAAGGTGATTTTTTAAAATTTATTATTATTATTATTATTAAAATTTCAATTTCCCCCAAAAAAAAGCGAAAACAGTGTAAATCGTCGAAAAAACGAATACAATACCAATTTAGCCCTTTTTCCCCGAGACTTTTAAGTTTCATTTTTTTTTTTTAAAATACTGAATATTCAAACATAATACATTTTTAAAAAAGAATCTATTTTTTTTTTAATAAAAATAAAAAATTTTTTTAAAAAATTTAAAAAAACAAATTTAAAAGGGGGTTTTTTTTGATATTTCGGGAATAAGGGGTCTCAATTTTTTTGCTTAAAAACTTTTTTTTTTATCAAAAAAAATATTAATTTTTTTTTAATTTTCCCCAATTAAATTCAATTACGGAAAAATTTTGAATTAAAAGTGTGATAATTTTCGTTTTTAAATTTTAAAAATTTTGAGGTTTGCCAAAAAGGGGTTTTTTAATGATTTATATATTTTTTAGGTAGTAGGTATAGGTTGGTAGACAGAAACCCCCCGGGAGGTACTTGCCCGCCGGGGCTGAAAAACAGAAACCTGAAACTTTTTACATGATGGTGGTTTTCCCGGTGTCTTTTTTCTGTCTCATAAACACGCTGGATAACAGGTATATCTAGCTACTTCACCACTTTAGGTCCCCTACACTGGCATACACATGCATATATATATAAAACACACATCTAGGTTTTTTTTTTTCTTAATAGCTCTTATTCTTTTATTTTTCTTTTCCGGGGGGAAGGGAAAAGAATCTTTCCCCCAAAACCCCCTGCGTATGAGGGCGACTAAGACCCCGGGAGCAATGGGTTAGTAACCCCTTCTCCTGTACAAATCTAAAAAAAACGAGAAAAAAAAAAATTTTAAAAAAATTGGGTTGTCTGAATGTGCGTGGATGTAGTGCGGATGATAAGAAAGAGATGATTGCCGATGTTAAATGAAAAGAAGTTGGATCCCCCGGCCCTTTGGGAAAAAGCTGAAGGGGGAAAGGGTTTGGGGGGGAAATAAATGGGATTAAGTCAGGAGTATCTGAGAGAGTTTGAGCGGGGGAAGGGGGGCAATAAAGTTGAAGGATCAGTTATGGAAAAAAGAGGAATATAAATTTTAAATTAAGGGGGTTATGGATTAAAATAAGGGTCGGATGCAAAAGGGGGCATAATAAGCGTGGGCACCTGGAAAAGAGAGGAGTGAAGGGGGGGAGAGAGTTTTGGGGGGGATTTAAAACGAATGTATAGGAACTTTTGAACCAAAGGGAAGTAATTGTGGTAGGGGCCCAAAACTAAAGTGGGAAACATGCAGAGAGGGGTAGTAGGTAAGTTTGGGGTGAAAAGGGTAAATGATAAGGAGCCCTTTGATTGAACTTTGTATAGAAAAAGGGGGTTTGTTATAGGTTAAAAATTTTTAAAAAAAAAGGATAAATAAGTTTTAAAGATATGATGTAGGGCGTAATGACAGTAGTTTGTTGGACTATGTATTGGTAGATAAAAGACTGTTGAGTAAAAATTCCCCGGGTGTACATGTTTATAGAGGGGGAAAGATATATCAGATCACTTTTTGGGGTTTAGCTACAGTGGGAGTAAAAAAGGAGATGGGATACAAGGGGGAAAAAGAATCAGTAAGTAAAAAAAAGGTGAAGGTTTTTTAAAATAAAAAAGGGGCACTTAGGGGGAAAATATAAACAACTATTGGAGGATAGATGGGCTAGTGAGAGTGTAGGCAATGGGGTCGAAAAAATATGGGGTGGGGTTTTAAAAAAGTAGTGTTAGGGGGGTTCAGCAGAAGTTTGTGGTTACAGGCGAGTGGGTGCGGGAGGGGGAAAGGAGGGGGGAATGATGATGAAAAAAAGTAGTAAGGGAAAAAAAATTGGGGAAAGAGAGGTTTTTACAAAGAGAAGTGATGCAAGGAGGGAAGAGTATATGGAGAAAAAGAGGTTAAAAAAGTGGTAAAAAGAAAAAAAGAGCAGATGAGAGAGTGGGTGAGATGTTATCAGCAAATTTTGTTGAAAATAAGAAAAAGTTTTGGAATGAGATTAATGTTGGGGAAGCCTAGAGAAAAAAATGGATTTGACATTAAAAAAAAGGAGGGGAGAGTTATTAAATGGAGGGGTTAAATTTTGGGGAAAAGGGGGGGGAATATTTTGAGGATTTGTTAAATGTTGATGAAGACAGGGAAGCTGTGATTTCGGGGTGTAGGGCAAGGAGGAATAACATCTTGTAGGAGTGTGGAAGAGCCAGTTGGGGGTGTGGGAAAAAGTTGTGAGGCAGTGGGTAGAATGAAAAGGGGGTAAGGCAGCTGGGATTGATGGGATAAAGATAGAAATGTTAAAAGCGGGGGGGGATAAAATTTTTTGGGGGTTTTATTATTTAATAAATGAAAAGGAAGGGTAAGGTCCCTTTGGGTTCGAGGCGTGTATTGTTCCTTTTTTATAAAAAAAGGGGGCAAAAGAGAGTGAAAAAAATTTAGGGGAAAAAAATCTGTTAGTGTACATGGTAAAGTGTATGGTAAGTAAAACAGAAAGCAGGATAGCAGATGAAAAAGGGGGGGTTTAGGAAAGGTAGGGGGTGTGTAGACCAAGTGTTTACAGTGAAACATATAGGTGAACAGTTTTTGGGGTAAGGGTAAAGATGTTTTTTTGGCATTTTTTGGATTTGGAAAAAAGGCATGATAGGGTAGAAAAGGGGGGGAAGTGGCAGATTTTGAGGTGAAAGGGGAAAGGAGGAAGGTTACGGGGAACAGGAAGGGGTTTTTTTGAGGATAGTGAGGTCGGTTAGAGTGTGTAGGGGGGAAAGGGGGGGATTTCCCAGTAAAAGTGGGCCTTAGAAAGGATGGGGGTGTCACCAAGGTTGTTCAATATTTTTAAAGGGGGGGGTTTGAAGAGAAGTGAACGGGGGTTTTTGGAAGAGGTTGGGCTAAAAATAAAAAAGCAAAAAAAATGGGAGTTGTCACAGTTGTTTTTTTCTGATGACACTTGTTTTTGGGGATTCTGAAGAAAAGGGGTTTCAGAGGTTGGTGGATGAATTTGGTAGGGTGGTAAAAGAAAAAAAATTGAAAGTGAATATAGGAAAGAGTAATAATTTTTTAAAAAAAATAGGGGACAAAGTTTGGGGTATCAGATTGGAGGGGGAGAGTATGGAGGAGGTGAATGTATTCAATATTTGGGAGGGGGCATGTGGGGGGATGGGTTTTTAAGGATGAGGTAAAACATAGAATTGATGGGGGGAAAAAGGGAAAAAGGGGGGCACCGGGCCCCTTGGGACAAAGAACCTTGTCCAGGAAGAAAAAGGGGAAGTATGAGGTAAAATTTTACCAACGCTCTTATATGGGTGTAAGCAGGGTGATGAATGTTCCGAGGAGGGCTGGGGGAAAAGGGGAGCCCCCCGGGGTAATGGGGGTTGGGGAAAAAACCCAGAAAATTTGGGGTTTTTAAATTAAAAGGGGTGGGGGGAACCCAAAAAAGATTGTCCAGAGACCCGAGGAGGGGTTGTTGGGGGGTTTTAAAAGGGGGAGAATGGAACGAAGAGGACCGGGGGTATAAATCAAAAAAAAGGGGGAAGGGGGGGGGGGGGGCGGTAAAAAAGGTTTTGGGGGAAAGGGGGAAAGGAAGTTTTGGGCGGGGGGTTGGATTTCCCCCGCAAGCATGGGAGCGATATGATAAAAAGGGAAAGGGGCAAAATGGTTTTTTACTTGAGGGGTTTTTTTAATGTGAAAAAAGTAAAAATTTAGGGGATTCGGGAAAGGGACCCCGGCTTAGTTCTGGAGAGGGAAAAACAGTGCCGGCACTCTAAAGGAGGGGAAAGTTGCAGTTTAAAACCCGTAGTGTAAAGAAACCCCGGCAAGACAGGGGCACTATGGCAAAAAACGTGGGGGTATTTTTTAAAAAAAAACCTTTTGGTTTATAAACGTTTGCAAAAAATTTTTTTATTACTTATATTTTGTCTTTTCCATCACTCGATCAATCAAAATTTGGGGTAATCAGCAGAATGGACAAAAACTAAATTTATTGTTTATATTTTGTTCTGTAGGAAAAGGCCCCCCTTTGGCAAGACAGTGAGGAGGAAGATTTTTAAAGTTTTTTTTTTCGGGGCCCCCCCGCCTTGGGTTGGGGAACGGGGCCAGGAAAAAATAAAAAAATTTGTATTTTTATTGACAATTATGGTTTTTTTTTAAAAAAAATAAATTGTTAATATATAAAAAAAAAGCTTAAAAAATTATTATATTAATTTTCGAAGAATCCTTTTTTTAATCATTTTCTGAAAAATATGTTTTTTTTTGCTAAAAGCCTATAAATAAGCTTTTTTAAAAAAAATTAAATTTTTTTTTATTTTTTCCAAAATTTAAAATTTAAAAATTTCGGGGGGAATTTAATTATAATTGTAAAAATATAGCATTTTAAAATAAAAATTAAGATTTGCCAGAAAAGGTTCAAAAGCCTTTTAATTGTTTAAAAAAAAAAAAAAAATACCATTTTAGCACATTTTTCCTGAAATTTTTTTTTTTTCAAATATTTAAAAAAAAAAAATATTGAAAGAAAAATTTATTTTTTTTTAAAATTTACTATGATTTTTTAAATGTAAATTATTTAAAAAAAAAAAAACACCCTAAAAAACCCTTTTTTTATTGCATTTTTTTATGATTCAAGGGGTTTAAAAAAACATTTCCTGAAAAATTTAATTTTTTCCCCAAAATAGCCTTTTATAAAAAAACAAAAAAAAATTAAATTTTTTACTTTTCCCGAAAAAAATTAATTGCAGTAGCAATTCTTATTAAAAGGAATAATTTAAGAATTTTTAAGGGGAAAAATTCGGTTTTCCGAAAAAAGTTTTAAAAAAACTCCTGGGGCCAAATAGCAATAAATACCATTTTCATTATTTCGAGTTTTTATTGATTTATATATATATATATATATATATTTTTTAAATATTAAATATTAAAAAAAAAATTTATATTTTATATATTTTTGGGGGATTCACTTAGATTTTTTTTTAAAAAAAAGAAAATATTTAAAAATATTAAAAACCACATGAAAATTTTTTTATTGCATATTTCGATGAATCAAAAATTTTTTAAACATTTCATTTTTAACTTAATTTTTTAAAATTAAATAGCCAAAAAAAAATTTCCCCTTAAAAAAATTTTAATTCAATTTTCCCCTTAAATTCAATTAACAACAGCAATTCTAATTAAAATTTTTAAGTAAAAATTTTATCTGGGGAAAAATTGTGGGCCAAAAAAAAAAAACAAAATCTAAATCGTCGGAATAGCAATAAAATACCATTTCAAATTTTTGTTTATGTATATTTTTAAAAAAAAAATTTAAAAATTCAAAAAAAATTTTGTATTCTTTTTTACATTTACATTTAAATAATATATATATATATATATATATATATATATATATATATATATATATGTGGTCTGAAAAAAAAATGGTCAATTAGCAAGAATATTTAAAAAATTAATCCTTTCTAAAATTTTTTTTATCGTTTAATGGGGATTTTTTTTTTTATTTACTTTAAATTTTTAAAAAAAATTTTAATTTTTCCCAAAAGAAACTTTAAAAAACCACCTAACCTTATTTTAACAAAAAAAAAATTTTAAATTAAAATTTCCAAAATAAATATATTTTAGATACGTTAAATTAATTTAATAATAAAAAAACACAATGAAATATATTTTTTTTTTAGGTTCAGAATTTTTTTTAAATTATTGCATCCAAATTTTGCTTGTTTTATATGGCAAGAAGAGCGTTGCTATTTAAGAAAAACAAATTTTACCCAAGGACGACATATATATATATATATATATATATATATATATATATATATATATATATATATATATATATATTTTTGTCGTCGTTTGGGGTAAAACTGGTCAATTAAAAAGAACTCATCTAAAATTAAGTCCTTTAAAAAATTTTTTTTTTTTAAAAAGATAAATTTTTTTTCATTTATGTTAAGTAAGAATTTAAATTTTTTGACCAAGAGAAATTTTAAAAAAACCTACCAACCCCTTTATTACAACAAGGCAATTTAATTTAGCCTAACCCAACTAAATATTTTTTGGGGATACGTTAACATTAATTTAATAAAAAACAAACACAATGAAATTTTTTTTTTCGTTATTTCCCCAGAATGATTTTTAAAATTTTTTAAATACAAAATTTTCACTTGTCTTATAGGAAGGTGAGCGTTGCTATTTAAGCCAAAATCAAGGTTTTACCTAATCGGCACGACATATATATATATATATATATATATATATATATATATATATATATATATATATATATATATATATATATATATATATATTTTTTATATATATATTTAAAAAACCCGTATTTGTTTTACATGATGGTAGGATTGTTGATTTTTTTTTCTGTTTCTCATAAACATGCAAGATTTCAGGTACGCTTCCCCTTTACTTACAAAAGGTCCCTTTTACTACATTTTTCACATTTATATATACACCTCATCTGAGTTTTCGATTTTTTTTTAATAGTTTTTTTCTTATTTCTTTTTTCCCTTTATATCCATGTGGGGGAAGGGGGAAAAGAATCTTTACTCTGAAGCCCCGTGTGTTTAAAAGTCAACTAAAAAACGGGGAAAATTTTGGGTAGTAACCCCCCTTTTCCCCATAATTTACTAAAAAAAAAAAAAAAAAACCGTCAAAATCTGAAGGCATTTTTGTTGGCGAATGATAAAAGAGAGATGATTGTAGAGATAATGAAAATAATGGGGGTCCTGGCTTTGTGAAACAAAAAAAGAAAAGGGGGGGAGAGTTTGTTTTGGGGGAAATAAGTTGGGGTTTAGGGAATTTCAAATACAGTTAAATTTTTAAAAAGGGTTGGCAATGAGTTTTTAAAAATCCATTATGGCAGGTAAAAAAAAATAGATAAGAATAGAGAATAGATAAGAGAGAGGAGAGAGAGATTTTAAATGTTGAGTGAGGCGTGGGGGTTTTTTTAACCAAAAAGAGGGGTACTTGGGTTTGGGGTTTAATTTAAAAGGGGAAAAAAAATTTTTGGGGGGGGTGTAGGTAAATTTGGGGTGCCAGGGGTAAATGTAAAGGGGAAACCGTTAATAGACCCCATGTGTAGAAAGAGGTTTGGAATAAGTAATACATATTTTAAAAAAAGAAGATAAATAAGTATACAAGGTATGATAAAAGACGAATGAAAGGGGTTTTTGGTTTTGGGGATTGGTGGAAAAAAGGTTTAAAAGGTAGGCTTCGGGGGTGTACATGTTTATAGAGGGGCAACGGATTTTCGGCCCCATTATTTAATTTTTTTACAGTTAGAGTAAAAGGTAAAGGGACAAAAAAAAAATGGCAAGAGCAAGTAAGAGAGAGGTAAAAGTGTATAAACTAAGGGGGGGAGGAAGGGGTAGATATAAGCAACTATTGGCAGAAAGGTGGGCTAGTGCAAGTAGGGGGGAGGGGGGTTGGGGAAAGAGTTGGGGAGTTTTAAAAAACCCGTATTAGAATGGGGGCAGACGGGGCTAATAGGAGGGGGGTAGGAGGAAAGAGGGGTGAGGGTGGAATGAAGAAGTAAAGGGTTGTGATAAAAAAAAAAGGTAGCTTATGAGAGGTTTTTTAAAACAGAAGTGTTAATAGAAGAGCAGAGTATATGGAAGTAAAAAAAAAAGGGGAAAAGGGGAGGGAAATTTAAAAGGAGAAGATGAAAGAGTGGGGGGGGCTCCAAGAAATTTTGCCGAAAAAAAAAAAATTGGGAGTGAGATAAACAAGTTAAGAAACCCCCGGGCAATGGATTTGTCAGTTAAAAACAGAGTAGGGAGTTAGTGGGGGGGAGCTGGGATTGGGAATTTGAATATTTTGAGGGGTTTTTAAAGTCGATGAAAAAGGGGGGGGGTAATTTCATGCACTGGGGGAGGTACAACACGTTTAGGAGTGAAGAAGAGCAGGATTTAGTGTGGGGGGAGGGCGTGAGACATTAGGAGAATGAAAGGGGGTAAAGCAGCTGGACCCGAGGGACCATGACAGAAATGTTAAAACCCCGGAGGGATAAAAGGTTGGATTTTTTGGTATTTTTATTTAATAAATGTATGAAAGGGGAAGGTACCTAGGGTTGGCAGAGAGCATGTATAGGTCCTTTATATAAAGGAAAAAGGGGAAAAAAAAGGTTTTGAAGAATTTAGGGAATACGTTTACTGAGTATACCGGTAAAGGTAGGCAGGGTTATTATTGAAAGAATTGGGAGTTAAGACCGGAGTAAGATTGTAGATGAGCAAGGGGCTTTAGAGTGGGTGGGGCTGTGTAGATCAAGTGTTTACAGTGAAGCATATATGTGAACAGTATTTAGGTAAGGAAAGTTTTCATTGCATTTATGGATTTAGAAACGGCATATGATAGAGTGGATGGGGACATATGGCAAATGTTCAAGTTTATGGAATAGGAAATTAAGTTCCTGAAGGCTGTAAAGGTTTTTAGAGGATAGTGAGGCTCAGGTTAAAGGGTGGGGGAGGGAGATTCTTCCGGGTAAAGTAGATCTTAACAGGGAGGGAAATGTCTCAAATTGTTTAATATATTTATAGAGGGATTGTAAAAGAAGTAAATGCTAAGGGGGGAGAGGGGGTTTTAAATTTTTGGGGAATTAAATGCAAAATGGGGTTGACCCCATTTCTTTTTCCGATGATACTGTCATAGGGTTAGTGGAGAGTTTGGGAGGGGGTAAAGGTAGAAAGTTGAAAGTCAACATAGATAAAAGTAAGGGAGAGGGTATCAAATTATTTAAATAAATAAAATGGATATCACATTGGAGAGAGGATTAGGAAGAAGAAATGTTTTCAGATATTTGGGAGTTGACGTGTAAAAGGGATGGGTTTAGAAGGATGTGGTTAACCATAGAATTGATGGGAAAAAAAGGTTAGTGGTGCTTGAGGTATCTGTGGAGACAAAAACGTTATCCATGGAGGCAAAAAAAGTGAATGTCGAAAGTATAGGGCAAAACTCTTATATGGGGGGGAAACATGGGTTGTAAAGCTGCCCCAGGAGGTCTGGAGGCATGGAGATGTCCCTCCTAAGGGAAAAAGGGTGTAAATATTATGCAGAAAATTCGGAATGTGAAAATTAGGAAAGGTGGGAGTTACAAAAGATTTGTCAAAGGGCCCAAGAGGGGTTGGAGGTGGTTTGGTCATTTAGAGAGAATGAATCAAAGTAGAAGACGGAGGAAAAAAATCGAGGGGAAGGAAGGCGGCGTAGGGGTCGTTTTTCCAAAAAGGTTGGAGGAGTGGGAAAAAAGGAGGTTTTTGGGGGCTTGGATTCCAAAACGGAAAGCTGTTAGATGGGTAATAGAGCGAATGTTTTGGGACCCGCCAGAGTTTTTGGAAAAGAAGGTAACATTTTTAAGGGATTCAGGGAAACCGTTAATTGGTTTGGTTGGACTTGGTCCTGGAAATGGGAAGTCAACCCCCCACTTTAAAGGAGGGTCTGAGATGTGGGCGGCTTGGAGGGGCTTATTCTCAGTTTGTCGTATCCAGGCCCTGAAAACAAGTAAATTTTTGAGGGGTAAAGTGTTGAATGATGATGAAAGTATTTTCGGGGGTTTTCTCTTTTTCCCCTTCGGTGGGGAGACGGCAATTGTTGAAAAAAAAATTATTGAAAACGGCTAAAACGTTATTTTATTGAATTTTTTGGGGAATCGGCCTCAAACATTTCTTGAAAATTTTGATTTTTAGCCCAAATAAGCTAGTATATAACCCTTAAAAAAAAAAAATTTAAATTTGCATTTTTCCAGTTAAATTCAGTTACAGCAGCAATTCTAATTAAAGGGAAATTTAGATTTTAGCTAAAAACGGGGGTTTGCCAGAAAGCAAAACAGCTCCCAAATAGTCGAAATATTGAAAAACACCATTTGCTTATTTTTCGAGTTTTTTAATGTTTTATAATACAGGGACCCCGGTTTTCATTGAAAATTCCTTCCACAAGCTGTTCGAGGTCCCTTAACGAACAAATTTACTCCAAAAGGGAAAAGTAAATTAGATTAGTCATTTCAGACCCACAAAAAAAAAACTTACAAAAATACACTTACATAATGGGACGAACTTTGAGGTGAACGAAAACCAAGGGTCCACTGTATATTTAAAAAATTTGAATATACAAATATTATGTATTTTTATTGACATTTCTTTAATTTTTTTAAAATAAATAAATTATAATTATATATTGAAAACGATTTAAAATGTTATTTAAAGCATATTTCGGTGATTCAAGTTTCTAAAAATTTCTTGAAAATCTAGACTTTTTTTTACCTATATGTAAGCTTCTTAAAAATGTTTTTAATTTCTTTTACATTTCCTTAAAATTAAATTACAGCAGCAATTCTAAAAAAAAAATGTGATAATATTGGTATTTTTTGCCAAAAATATTTGTAAGAAATGGTTTTAAACTTAAAAAATCAAAATCTCACTATATTAAAATACAATTTTAGCTGATTTTTCGGGTAAAGGTATGGTAAAGTTATTATTGAAATAATTAGGAGTAAAAAGGAGAGCAGGATAGGGATGAACAAAGGAGGCTTTAGGAAGGGTAGGGGGGGTAGACCAAGGTTTTTTCAGTGAAACTATTGAAAATATTTAGAAAAGGGTAAGAGGGTTTTGGGGTTTAGGATTTGGAAAAGACATATGATGGGAAAAGGGGGAAGGGGAGATTTTGAAATGAAAAGGAGGGGGAAAAAGGTTATTAAAAGCGGTAATTTTTTTTTTTAAGATGTGAGGCTCGGTTAGAGTATAAAAGACGAGGGGGAGATTTTTCCCCAATAAAAGTGGGGCCCTTGGGGAAAAAGGGGTTTGAATGCCCCCGGGGTTTTTAATATTTTATAGAGGGGTTTGTAAGAAAGAACCGGTTGGCAAAAGGGGGGGGGGTTAAAAAAATAAAGAATCTAAACAAAGTGGGAGTTGTCACAGTTGTTTTGTGACCCTGCGGGGGGTTCTGAAGAAAAGGGAGAGGGGTGGAAAAATTTTGGGGGGTAGTAAAAAGGAAAAATTTAAAAATGAATATGGAAAGAGTAACCCCTGAGGATAAAAAAAAATAGATTACGGAAGTTTTATTTTGTTTTAGGGAAGGGGGGGAGGTGAAGTGTTGTTTTTTTGGGGGGGGATGGTTGAGGGGATAAAAGGTTTTTGGGGTTTGAAACCCGGGGAAATTTTTTTTTTTGGGGGTTCGGGAAAAAGAAATTTATTTAGTTGGATTTGGCCCCCCAAAGGGAAACAATCCCCTCTTTAAAGGAGGGGCCCCCGAAAAGGACGCTTGGGGGCCCCATTCTCCCCTTACCCCCGGGGCCCCGGGGAAAAACCTAATTTGAAAAAAAAGGGGGTAAAATGTTTAATGATGATGAAAGTATTTTCTTTTGGGGTTTTCTCTTTTTGGGTCACCCTGCCTCGGTGGGGGCGGCCCCCTTTTGAAAAAAAAAAAATTTAAAACGACATAAAACGTTATTTTTGCATTTTGGGGAATCAAGGCCTTCAAAAATTTCTTGAAATTTTTTTTTTTTTAACCCCAAAAAAGCTAGTATATAACTTCTTAAAAAAAATTAAATTTTTTTTTTCCATTAAATTCAGTTACGAAAAAATTTTAATTAAAAGGGTAAATTTTATTTTAGCCCCAAAAACCCCAGGTTTTAGAAAGCATTAAACAGCTCTAAATAGTGAAATATGCAAAAAACACCATTTTAGCTTATTTTCTGAGTTTTTAATGTTTTTATATACAGTGGACCCTCGGTTTTTAAAATTCCTTCCCACAATTGTTAAATTGCCTTTAACGAACAAATTTACTCCCAAAAGGACAAATGTAAATTAGATTAGTCATTTCAGACCCACAAAAATACCCTAAAAAGCACTTACAAAAAATACACTTCATAATTGTTGAACTTTGAGGTGAAGAAAACCAAGGGTCCACTGTATATTTAAAAAAAAATTGAATATACACAAATATTATGTATTTTTATTGACATTTCCCGTTAATATTTTAAAATAAATAAATTATAATTATATATTGAAAAACGATTTAAAACGTTATTTAAATGCATATTTCGGTGATTCAATGCTTTCTAAAAAAATTTCTTGAAAATCTAGACTTTTTTATACTTATAGTAACCTTTTCAAAAAATGTTTTTTAATTTCTTTTACATTTCCTTAAAAAATAAATTACAGAAGAATTCTAAATAAAAATGTGATAATATTGGTATTTTAGCTAAAAATTGGGTTTGTAAGAAATGTGTTAATACACACAAAATCAAAATCATCACTATATACCATAAAATACAATTTTAGCTTATTTTTCTGGGAAAAAGTGATGGAAAGTTATTTAAATAATTAGGAGAAGAGGGAAAAAGAGGATAGGGATGAACAAGGAGGCTTTGGAAGGGAAAGGGTTGTAGACCAAGTGTTTGCAGTGAAACATATATGTGAACAATATTTAGAAAAGGGAATGAGGGTTTGGGCATTTAGGATTTGGAAAAGACATATGAAAAAGGGGGATAAAAAATGTGGCAGAGGAAATGAAATGGAGAGGAAGTAGGTTATTAAAAGCGGGGGAATTTTTTTACGGGAAGTGAGGCTCAGGTTAGAGTATATAGACAGAGGGATTATTTCCCAATAAAAGTAGGCCTTAGACAGGGAGTGTAATGTCACCTTGGTTGTTTAATTATTTATAGAGGAGTTGTAAGAGAAGTGAATGCTCGGGTGTTGGCAAGAGGTGAGGGGTTAAAATAAAAAAAGAATCAACCCAAAGGGGAGTTGTCACAATTCTTTCTTTGGATGACACTGTGCTTTTGGGGGATTTTTAAAGAGAAGTTGAGAGGTTGGTAATGAGTTTGGTGGGTATGAAAAAGAAGGAAATTAAAAGTGAATATAGGAAAGAGTAAGCTGATGGGATAACAAAAAAATAGATTACGGAAGATTGGATATTAGATTGGAGGGAGGCTGGAGGGGTGAATGGGGTTCAGATTTTGGGATGGATGGTTAGCAGAGGGATATGAAGGTGAGGTGTACAAGAATTGGAGGGGAAAAAGGTGGGGTACCTGAGGAGTTTGGAGACGGAGAACTTTTCCCCATGAAAGCAAAAGGAGAATGGAGAGTATAGTTATCCAAACCCTCTTGTATGGGTGGAGGCATGGGTTGGAATGTTCAACAAGGAAAACCCTGGAGGCAGGGGAGAGATGTCTGAGGGCCATGTGTGGTGTGGACTATAATGCAAAGAATCCGTAGTTTGGAGATTAGGAGGAGGGTGGGATTCCCAAAACTATTATCCAGAGAGCTGAGGGGTTGTTGAGATTTTGGACTATAGAAAGAATGGAAAAAATAGAATGATTTTCAAAGTTTATAAATCTGTGTGGAGGGAAGGCGGGGTAAGTCGGCCTAGAAAAGGTTGGAGGGATGGGGTAAAGGAGGTTTTTTTTGCGGGGACTTGGACTTCCAGTGCGGTGGACCGTGATAGACAGGAGCGAATGGAGACAAATGGTGTTGGACGCGTGCTGTTGGAAAGGGGGGAAGGTAACATTTAAGAAAGGTTTCAGGAAACTGGCAGGCCGGACTTGATTCCTGAGATGGGAAATACAGTGCCGGCCGTTCGTTTTGAACGTAGGTAAGCACGCCTTTGGCAAGACAGGATGGAGTGAAAGATGATGAAAGTTTTTTTTTGCGGGCCACCCCGCATTCTTGGGGGAAAAGGCCTATGTGTTAATAAAAAAAAAAAAAACAATATTTAATATTCAATATTACATTTTTATTCATATTTACTGGGATTTTTTAAAAAAATGTAAAATTATTAAATATTGAAAAAAATCTAAAAAGTTATTTTAATGCATAATTCGATGATTCAAGGCTTTTGAAACATTTTCTGAAAAAAAAAAAAACAGAAAAAAATGCCAAATATAAAGTACCTCAAAAATTAGAAAATTTAGAAAAATTTAATTAAAAGTGTAATTTTATATATTTTAGTTAAAAATTCAGATTTGTCGGAAAAGCGTTCAAACAGTTCCAAATTTTGAAATATCTAAAACCATTTTCACATTTTCTGAGTTTTTTTGATTATATTTTTTAAAAATATTAAATATTAAAAAAATATTTAAAAATATTAAAAAACGACATAAAATTATTTTATTGCATTTTTCTATAATCAAGGCTTTCTCAATCATTTCCGAAAAAAAAAAAAGTTTATTTTAGTTACTTTTCCAGTTAAATTCAATTACATCAAGAATTTTTAAAAGTGTGAAAAGTTAAGTACTTTAGCTAAATATTGAGATTTGCCAGAAAAGGGTAAAACAGGGTCTAAAATTAATATAATGTATTTTATTGACATTTATGGAATTTTTAAAAATATATAAATTATTAATATATATTGAAAAACGATCTAAAATGTTATTTTAATACATATTTCAATGATTCAATGCTTTCTCAAACATTTCTTGAAAAACTTTATTTTTTTTTTTAGCAAAAATATCCCACGTGTAAACTTCTTCAAAAAATATTAAATTTTTTTAAATTCCCTAAAAGGTTATTTAATAATACATTTTTTTTTTCACATTTACTGGGATTTTTATAAATAGTAAATTATTAATAAATATTTTAAAAATAAAAAGTTATTTTAATGTATATTTTTATTTTATTCAAGGCTTACTAAAACATTTTGTAAAAAACAGATTTTTAGCTAAAAATGTCTATATAAAACCACCTCGAAAAATATTTGTAACTTTTCCCGAAAAATTCAAGCAGGGGAATTCTAATTAAAAGTAATATTTAGGGATTATAGCTAAAAATTCATGTTCTTCAGAAAACGTTCAAACACCCAAATCGCAAATATTTCAAAAATACCTTTTAGCCCATTTTTCGAGATTTTCAAGCATTTATTTAAAAAAAATACTGAATATTCAAAAACAATACATGTTTAACTGGAAAAGTAAGCGAAATTTAAGATTTTGGAAGAAGCTTATATAAAAGATATTTAAACTAAAAAATTTATTTTTCAGGAAATGATTGAAAACCTTGATTCTTGAAATATGCAATATAATAACTTTTTTATGTCGCTTATATAATAATAATTTATATTTTTAAAAAATCCAAAAATGCCCTTTTAAAATTTAAAATTTTTAAAAGAATTTTAATTAAAAGTGGAAAATATATACATTTTATTAAAAATTAAGATTTCAAAAAAAGAGTTCAAAATTTCTAAATCGTGAAAAATACAATAAAATACCATTTTAGCACTTTTTGGTTTTTAATTTTTCAAATATTTAAAAAAATGAAATATTGAAAGAAATTATTTTTTTTGAACATTTACTAATTTTTAAATGAAATTATTTAAAAAATAATAAAAAACACCCAAAACCTTCTTTTATTGGAAATTTTTTCGATTATTCGGCTTAATTAAAACATTTCCTGAAAAATTTGACTTTTCAGCTAAAATATGCCTATATATAAACTACAAAAAATATTAAATTTTCCTTTACTTTTCCCAAAAATTCAATTGCAAAAGAAATTTTATTGGGGGGTAATAATTTAAGAATTTTTAGGTAAAAGTTCAGGGTTTGCCAGAAAAGCGGTTAAAGGCTCCAAATTGTCGAAATATGCAATGAAATACCATTTTAATTATTTCAGTGTTTTATTGATTATATATATTTATTTTTTTTAAATATTAAATATTAAAAAAATTCATATTTTATATATTTTATAAGACATTCACTTAGACTTTTTAAAAAATGAGAAATATTTAAAAATATTAAAACGACATGAAACATTATTTTATTGCATATTTCAGAATCAAGGCTTTTTCAATCATTTCATGAATAACTTAATTTGTTTAGCTTAAATATGCCTATATAAGCTTCTTCAAAAAAATATTAAATTTCTGAATTTCCGGTTAAATTAATTACAGAAATTCTAATTAAAAGGGAAATGTAAGATTTTACCCGAAAATTGTGTTTCCAAAAAAAGCAGTAAAACAGCTCTATATCGTGAATATGCAATAAAAACCATTTCAGCTTTTTAAGCTTTATTATATTTTTAAAAATATTAAATATTCAAAAATATTATGTATTTTTTTTGGGCATTTACATTTATTAAATATATATATATATATATATATATATATATATATATATATATATATATATATATATATATATATATATATATATATATATATATATATATATATATATATATATATATTATATATATATATATATATATATATATATATATATATATATATATATTTAAAAAACCTTATTTGTTTTAATGAGGTAGGATTGCGAGCTTTTTTTCTGTCTCAAAACATGCAAGATTTCAGGACATCTTGCTACTTCTACTTAACCAGGTCCCCCCCTACTATACCCATTTATGTATACACCTCATCTGAGTTTTCTTTGATTTTATCTTAATAGTTCTTGTTCTTATTTCTTTTCCTTTCATATCCATGTGGGGGAATAAAAATCTTTTTCCCCCGTAAGCCATGTGTTTGTAAAAGTCAACTAAAAGCGAACAATGGGCTAGTAACCCCTTTCCGTATAGATTTACTAAAAACAAAAAGAAGAAAACCGTCAAAGTGGGATATCGTTTTGGATGTTGAGCGAATGATAAGAGAGAGATGATTTAGATGATGAATGAAAATGTGGATGTCCGGCTTTGTGAAACAAAAGATGAAGGGGGGAGGAGAGTTTATGGGGAGAAATAAGTGGGGTGGGTCAGGAATTTCAAATACAGTTAGAGCTAAAGAAGGAGTGGCAATGATGTTGAATAATCCATTATGGCAGGTAAAGAATAGAAAGAGTAGAGAATAGATAAGAGTAGAGGAGAGAGAGATTTTGGGAAATGTTGAGTGAGTGCGGGGGAGAATGAACCAAATGAGAGAGTTTTGGGTTGGGGATCTTAAGCTAAAGTGGGTAAAAATGGAGGGGTATAGGTAAATTTGGTGCCAGGGTAAATGTAAATGGGAACCGTTAATAGATATGTGTAGAAAAAGGTTTGGTAATAAGTAATACATATTTTATAAAAAAGAAGATAAATAAGTATACAAGGTATGATATAGCACGTAATGAAAGTAGTTTGTTAGATTATGTATTGGGGATAAAAAGGGTTTAGGGTAGGCTTCAGGAAGTACATGTTTATAGAGGGGGGAACGGATAACGGGTCATTATTTAGTTGTAGCAAGGAGTAAAAGGTAAATGAGACAAAAAAAAAATGGCAACAGCAAGTAAGAGAGGGTAAAGTGTATAAACTAAGGGAGGAGGAAGTTGGGTGAGATATAATGAGGACAGGCACAGGCCTGGTGTGACAGGCTACAGGCCTGTGTGACAACTGCTCTTGGGAGTTTGACCCCAAAAGTACAAGTTATGATGCTTGGGAAAAACAAAGAAAATCGCAGACGGAGTACAAGGTAGGCACAAAGGTTCAAACCTTTGAGGAGAATAACCTTGGGGACATACGGAACAAACCGTCTTCTGAGGAGCACATCAACTAAAAGCTGCTACAACTATTCAGTTATCCATCTCGAACCACCGTCTACGTCAGGCCCATTTTGGAGTGCGCAATCCAGTATGGATCCCAGCATGGTCAAGTACATAACGAAAATGGAAAACTGCAGAGGTTTGGAACAAGACTTTTCCGGAGCTAAGGTTTTGTCTTATGAGGAGAGGTTAAGTGTACTAAAACTTAATGACACTAGAAGACAGAAGACTTAGGGGTATATGATAACGACAAACAAAATACTGAAAGGAGTTGACAGAGGAACGGGGACAGAATGTTTCAGAGATGGGAAATAGGAAAAAAGAGAGCACAAGATGAAGTTAAAAAACACGGATGAGTCCGAGGGATGTTGGGAAGTATTTCTTCAGCCTTAGAGTTGTCAGGAAGGGAGCAATGTGAAGAGTGAAGTGGTAGGCGGGATTCATTCATAGCTTTGAAGACATGCGATAAGTCTATTATAGCCAAGAGAGATTAGTGACCCGAAAGAGGCTATGCTAAGATCTGTAATCAACCTTGAACCACTATATAGTTGAGAGACACACACACACCCGATGGCATGGTGGCTAAAGCCGCTTCACGCACGGAGGGCCCGGGTTCTTCGCAGTGCCGAAACATTTCGGAGTGTTTCCACACACACACACCTTTCAACAGGCCTAGTGTCTAATCGGCATGTGTAGGATAAAATGGTAACTAACACACACTCCCCCACACACACACACCCCACACACACACACGAACACACACAACATGAGATTTAAAGAAGATTTACAGAGGAACGGAAGGACTCCAGAAATTCAGAATAGGGAGGTATCCAACAAGTGCTGGATGAAATACACACAACTGAGGAGGAGGTGAAGAAGTCTATGTGAATTCGATACTTCAAAAGCGGGGGGACCGGAAACTTTCTCCGGGGTTTAGAGAGGGCAAGATTTGTTGGCCACTAACAAAAATCTTCAACACATCCTTGAAACTGGGCAACTACTGAGGTATGGAAGATGGCAAATGTAATCCCAATTTTATGAAAGGAGACAGACACAAGGCATTAAACTCAGACCGTGTCACACGTGATAGATGCAAAGTTGTTCAGACAAAGAGATGAACCTTTTGGAGATGTTAAACACCCCAATAGGCCCCCTCCAACCGCGAACCATCGTTAAGGGTTTGGGAGAGGGCCCATCATCAAATCAACGACTGGTTCACCAATTAAAATGCGAGTTTCAATGACAAGGTGAAGTGGTTCCACTGCGGTTTGTCTTTTGGAATTCCGCATAGAGATTTGGGAAAGTTTCGTCTTTTTGGCGCTATTAGCCTAGACAACGTGGCGGCACTAAACCTACTCCTTTGTATATGTGTACATATGTGTAAATAGCACTTTTTTATACTTGGGAAGGAAAAGACAAAAGTCTTATATAATCACCTTTGAAGGAAAAGATAAAAGTTTGGAATTAATCTAGCTGATTTTTAAAGAAATACAATTTCAATAATTTTACTGTGTTTCTTTGCTCCAAGCCCTTTACACTCAGGTTAACAGCCCGAACCGAGGTTGTAATAGGGGGCCGTTTGGGAAGAATTTGGAGCTTAGAGCAGGAGTTGACCTAGAGTTAAGTTCGCGCAGGAGCTAGTCTTGATCTAGATAGCTTGCTATCTGGCATTGCTACGCTTTGCAAGCTTCACAATTTTGTCTCATTTTGCATTCGCTTCGCTAGGTCCCGCTTTGTGAGTATTCTGCAAGGTTTTTATTGGTATCAGCCTTGTATTGGTGGGCATATTGGCTTTGCTATTCGTCAGCATAGAGCACAGCGTGTTAAAGTTGGGGTTAATCCACCTATTCGGGGTCAGACAGTTATGCTGGTTTACTCGCTAAAGTTGCCCAAACTATCTCTACAGCGGTTGGCGTATCGCTCCTTCTTTGGGTTGAATACCAGCGACCCTTACGCTGCTCACGCGTGATATTATAAGGAGTAAAATACAAACTGAAACTATGGCATATCGTCTAGTGTTTCTCCCCACAGGGCGAATCGTATACCATTGAGGTTTCTACAAAAAGGGAGAGACAAAACTCCGAGCAAAACCAGCAAGTCACAGGGGGGGTTATCGACAGGGAGTCTGGTTCACTGGCACTTGAACTAGCAGACTCACTCTTGAACAAACTAAAGAACACGTGCATTTGCTAAGGAGGAGTTTGATAGAGAGAAGGAGAGGAGACAATTCCATCAGACTGTTGATGACTTATTTACAAAAAACAGTACAGTTTGTTCCTCGTTTTGTTGAAGAGAGCCTAATAGTTTTCAAGCATTTGAAAACCAGGCTCGAGCTTTAGGGTGGCCTGAGGTTCATTGGGCGTCACGTGCATACTGCGTTGTTTGGTAAGGCCAAGAATTTCTTTAGCCTGGGAAATACTGATTTTAAATATCACATTGTAAAAACCACTGTTCTTGGGGCTTATCAATGTATTCCTGCCAAGTATAGGAAATAATTCAAACTCGGTAGAAGGCAGTTGGGTCAGTTTTGTGTTGACTTGTACCACTTTTCAAAGTGGTACAAGGCAAGAGGGGTTGCTGATTTTGAAAATTTGAAGCGCTCATTTTGGTGGACAACCTGCGGGTCTGTTAGTCCAGAGGTTCCCTCTTTCTGAAGATCATTCCTTGCCTACGGCATTGGAAGCAGTCAGGTTGGCTGATTTTGGAAACTAACGCTCCTTGTCCGAGCGGCTTATCTCTTTCCTCAACAGCCGGTATGACGGGGATCGCAAAGAAAAGTTCGAGTGGAGAAAAAAAAGGTCAAGATGAAGGTGAATCTCATCAGCAGTCAACTAAAACACCTGGGAGAGCGTTACTTCACTCCTGGTCAAACCGGGAGCAACATCAAACCACTCAACGGGATTCGGCAAGTATCAGAGTGGCGAAGCCACAAAATCAACAGGGCCAAAGTTAAAGCTGAGATTATGTTATAACGTGGCAAGCCTGGACATCAGCCCAAATTGTCCCAAATAAACCCCAACCATTTGGGGGAAAAACTAATATCCCAAAAATGCCCAGGAAAATAGAGAAGGAGGCCCCTATTATAGTATGTGTAAAATATCCCTTCAGGAACATTCAAGAAAAAGGAATTAAAACCTTTAGGGATACTGGAGCATATTGCTCACTTATAAGAGAGATCCACCCCTTTCTGATCAAACCCTTTCAATCCTCGTTCTGTTAGAAACTTTTGGAGGAGCAGTTTTTTCTGTCCCTTTACATCAAATCTATGTGCAGAGTAAATACTACACTGGGTATTTGACTGTTGGGTATCGGAGGATTTCATAAGGGCAAGTTTACTGGGTAATAACATTGAGTCTACTAAATGTATAAACCCAGGGTTAATTTTCCCCGATGTTGGCCTTTTCGGGCACAACCCAAAGTGTGTCTGATAAGAATGTTAACTCGCCTTGGGCGATCTGATCTCGGATAACCAATTTGTTTTGCGGGAAAACGGCGAGCCTCGTAAATTTGTGAACAGACAGATCAAGCCTTCCTATTCCAGGGTTGGGATTGCCAGATGTCTCTGTTTCCATCCTGAGGGCTGTCCTTTCGGGAGGAACAACGGAAAGACCCTCCCTAAACTCGCTTTTGAGCAGCTAGGGAAATATATTGGTGGTCAAATATCTTTTAAAAAAATAATTACTTAGTCTGCACTGAAACTGGTAAGGAGGTGGAGGGAAACAACAAACAGATAAGTTAGGGTTCCCAGAAAGTTTAGGTCTCGATACTAAATATGCCCATAATTCTTCTTTAGGACCTTTGGGAATTACCAAAACTCAATATAGAATAACAAAAGAATTCTTTTAGCCAAAGTTAAGGCAAGATGTAAAGAATCATATTCCCTTTTCCAGAATGTCAGAGGTGGGAAACCTGGACACCCCATTAAACCGCACCTCCCCTCCCATTCCAAGGAGCCCTTTCTCAAATTTTAAAAAGATTGTGTAGGTCCACTACCTAAAGCTAAGTCTGAAATCAGTACTTATTCACAATCATGGATAGAGTGATACCCAGAAGCAGTTCCCATGCACAGTATTAACACTAAAGCAATCCTTAAAGCTTTAACTAAGTTTATCTCTTGCTTTGGAATTCCTAAAACTATTCAAAGTGATCAAGGATAACTTCACTGCCAAAGCATTTAGGAAGCATTAACTAGGCTAGGAATAGTTCATAACCTATCCACTGCCTATCATCCTCAGTCCCAAGGCGCCTTGGAAAGATTCCATCAGGCGAAAAACAATGATAGAACATTCTGCTTGCATTTTCCTACAGACTGGGATGAATCACTTCCCCCTGTTGCTATTCACAATGAGAGAAACTGTGCAAGAGTTACGGGTACAGTCCTTTTGAGTGATATTTGGGCACAATGTCGAGGTCCTCTACATGTGCTCAAAAGGATGGATGGGAGAAGCGCCTCCACAACCAGCTACAACCCTTCTTCGGTTGCAGGTAGCATTTAGTTGGCTAAGGCTAAAGAAGGCAGCTCAAAATACGATGAAACAGAGGTATGACAGAAACTCAAAATTTCCTCCTTCCATCCAGAATAAGGTGTTGGTACAGGAGCCTATACCTTCCACACCTTGAAAGCTAGATTTACGGGACCAATGAAATGTAAGTAAATTATCTATTAAATATGTGGTATCTCCCTTGACAAAACCTCAAAAAGTAAAACTTACCACATTAATCAAATTAAAGCTTTTAATACACCAGATAAAGTTCCAGTAATGACTCTGTCCTCTACCTCTGATGACCCTGACTCTTTGCACTCTGAGATTAATGTAAAACTTCCAAATTCAGTCCTCCTTTAAAGGGCCCTAAACCTTTAATGTTGGGGTTTTACCAAGTCTCAAGTAACTAATTTAACGGGTCCAAGTCTTATCCTGATATTTGTTTTCGGATGTGCCGAAAAAAAGTACATGGATATCATGATGAGATTTGGAAACTCTAAACCTATTAAACTCTCCTTACAGAGCTAATCCTGAAAAACAGAGGCTACTTCAACAGGAGGTAGAATTTCTGTTAGAGCATGGGTTATGGAGGAGTCATCTAGTCCGTGGGCTTCCCCCTGCATTCTTGTTAACAAAGCGATGGAGGGTTCCGAATGTGCACAGATTACCGAAGGTGAATGAGGGCCCAATTGCAGATGCTATCCTCTGCCACGCTGGATATTAATGACTTTGTGGGTAAGGCTACTTTTGTATCAAATTGGACCTCCTTAAAGGTTCTATCAAGTACCTTTAAAGATAAGGCGAAGGAAATCTCTGCCTTCGTAATTCCAGGAGGTCATTATCAGTATACAGTGACCCCCCGGAAGGAAAAACTCTCCTGCATCATTCCAGAGACTTATCCATCAGGCTATTAAAGGACTTGAAGGCACGGCAGCTTCCCAGATGACATAGTTGTTGTGTCGGACACTTGGGACCAACATGTGTTTGGCTTAAGGCTCTCTTTGAGACCTTCCAGGTTTTCATTTAACTGTTAATTTATAAAAGTCATCCTTTGGCCAATCTACTATTAATTTTCTGGGCCATGAAGTAGGTAGTGGCAAAGTGGCCCCTAAATTTCAAAAAATTTTGGCTATTAAAAATTATCCAGTTCCCACAGAAAAACCCTTCAACGTTTTCTAGGGATGGTAGGGTTTTATAGAAGATTCTTAAAAATTTTGCAGATATTTTTCCCCCCCTCACACCAGTCACAAAGTTCCCTTTTTTGGACCCCAGAATGTCAAGATGCCTTTACAAAAGCAAAAGATATTACTTTGTACTGCACCCTTCTGTTGTCTCCAGACTTTTCAAAACCTTTTCCTTACAGATTGATGTTTTGGAGTCTGGGGGGGGGGCGGTGCTTCTGCAACTGGGGATGATGGGTTCAGCCTGTGGCATTTTCTCTGCCAAAACCAGCCACGCCAGAGGGCCTCTCACTAAGAGAAGGAGGGCCTGGCTCTACTTCTGGCATTAGAGCATTTTGATGTCTATGGGCCCAGTCCTCTCAGGTGGTCTCCATCTGCGACCACAACCCTCTGGTGTATCTACAGAACTGAAGAACAAAAATCAGACTCTCTTTGGAGTATTAAGTTGCAACCCTACAATATAAAAATTATACACATTTCTGGAAAATTTAATACACTAGCTGATGTGTTTGTCCAAAGTCATTGATTTAGTTAGGAGTTTAGGGATTTTGGGAGAACCAGCCCTTTTTTTTCCCCTAGGGGGGGTTTTTTTTTTAGTGGGGGCCCCCCTGCTACCGACCGAGGCACCTTGGACCTATGTTACCCTACCGCGGCTGTCTCACTCTTAAGTTTAAAGCTGGACTTAAGTCTCGAGAAAGACTTTAACTAATGAGCGGGAGGTAGAGGAAAGGCGTCCCATTATTATAATGTGCCAGGTGGCACTCTACCCATTTTGAGGTGGAAGCCTGTCCTGAGCCCTCTTAGGGTGGGGTGTTCATGCAAAAAAGTATGTAACCTTTATTCGGAGCATGTTAAACACACCCACAAGCCCCTCCAACCGCTAACCATCGTTAAGGGTTTTAAGGGCCCCATCATCAAATCAACATCGGTTCACCCAAATTTAAAAAATGGAGTTTAACAATGACAAAGGTGCGGGTTACCCTGTGGTTTGTCATTGGAATTCCTGCATAGGCTGGTTGTGGAAAGTTGTCTGTCTTTTGTCTGCTTGCCCCAGCAACTGTGGCGTGCACTAAACACTACTCCTTTGTATATAGTGTACATATGTGTAAAAGCACTTTGTTATACTTGGTGAAGGAAAAGACAAAAGTCTTTATAATCACAATTACTTGGTGAAGGAAAAGATGTTTGAATTAATCTAGTGATTTTTGAAAGAAATACAATTTCAATACATCTTCTACTGTGTTTCTTTGTCCAAGTCCCTTTCACTCAGGTTAACAGGCCACTGAACCTGAGGTTGTAATAAAAGTCATGGGAAGATCATCAGGAGGAGAGTGGTGGGAGCACCTAGAAAAACACAAGCTTATAAAGCAAACACGGCTTGGGAAGGAAAATCCGTGTCACAAACCTACTGGAGTTATATGACAAGGTAACAGAAGTAAGACACGGGAGAGGGGTGGATAGACTGCATTTTTTTGGACTGCAAAAGGCGTTGACACAGTTGCTCACAAGAGGGTAATGCAAAAGCTATAGGATCAGGCACATGTAACAGGAAAGGCAATGGATCAAGAATATCTGACAGGGGCAACAATGAGTCATGGTACATGACGAGGTGTCAAGAGGGGACCTATGACAAGTGGGGTTCCACAAGGGGGCAGTCCTAGGACCTGTACTGTTTTTGTATATGAATGCATAACGGAAGGGATAGACTCAGAAGTTCCTTTTGAGAGATGTAAGTTAAGAGAAAATTGAGTTGAGGATCATGTAGGACTACAAAGAGACCTAGACAGGCTACAAGCCTGGTCCGTAATTTCTCCTTGAATTTAACCCTGGCAAATGTAAAGTCATGAAGATCGGGAAGGAAAGAAAGACCGCAGACAGAGTATAACAGGTGGCCAAAAAACTGCAAACCTCATTCAAGGAAAAGATATTGAGGTGAGTATAATACCAGACACTCTGAGGCACACATCAATCAGATAACTGCTGCAGCATACGGGCGGCTGGCAAACCTAAGAATAGCGTTCCAATACCTCACTGGAATCTTCAAAACTCTGTCACCATATACGCAAGCCTTCCCGGAGAGAAGACCAGTTTAACCCACACCTGGTCAACCGTCGGGAAATTACAGAAAGTGCAAAATTTTGCAACAAGACTAGTCCCAGAGCTAAGGGGGATTGTCCTACGAAGAAAGGGTAAGGAAATCGGCCTGAGAATAGAGGGAAAGGAGGGTTAGGGGAGAATGAAACACATATAAAATACTGCGAGGAATAGATAAGGTGGACAGAGACAAGATGTTCCAGAGAGGGGACACAAAAACAAGGGTCACAGTTGGAAGTTGAAGACCCCTTTTGAGTCAAAGGGATGTTAGGAAGTATTTCTTCAGTCATAGAGTTGTCAGGAAGTGGAATAGCCTAGAAAGTGAGTAGTGGGGCAGGAACCATACATAGTTTTAAGACGAGGTTTGATAAAGCTCATGGGCAGGAGGGAGGACCTAGTAGCAACGGAAAGGCGGGGCCAGGAGCTAGACTCGGGCCCCCCAACAAATAGCTGAGTACAAATGGTATACACA
>WNWK01024747.1:0-29340 GCA_009830355.1 Cherax destructor
ACAAAGAATTTTTTAATTAATAATCTTGAGGTTAAAAAGAGTTTGGGGAAAGTGATAAAAAATACTTAGTTTCAATATATCATGGAATTACCCAGGTAACTGCAATCAAGTCCCTGTTCCAGACTTTCCCCATCTGACTTCATGGGGCTGAGATATTACTTAGGTGGGCGGGGATGACCTGACTATGGGCCAGGTGGGGGGTTTTTGGGGCCAATATGACTTTTTTTCCAGAGCGTTTTTTCTAGCTGGCCAGACAACTTTTGTTCCGGGGGGGGAAATTGATCAAAAAAAAATTTTATCCTAAATGGATAAAAAAGGGGTTTAAAAAACATCTCATTGGTCAAAAGAGGGGAAAACAGTGGGCCCTTGAAAATCGTCCATAATCCGTTCCTGAGAGCCCCCTTTTTTTTAAAAAATTGGGGTTTTTAAAATTTTTTTTCCCATAAGAAAAAATTTGTAAATCAAATTAATCCGTTCCAGCCCCCCAAAAAAATTTTTTAAAAAAAAATTTTTTTTAATGAAATGTACATTTATTTTTACACAAAAAACAATGAGATATATATAAAACAGTAATAAATTGAAAATTTACCTTTTTGAAGAGTTGTTGATGTGTGAAAGAAGGAGAGAGGAAGGAGGTGTTGTTAGTGTTTGGGGGAAGGGGGAACCCCCTTCCCAAAACATTTTGGGAAAAAACCTTTTGCCTTCCTCCCCCCCCTGCATCCCTGCTACACCCCCCCTCCCGCATCCCTGCTACATTTTTTACCAAAGGGCGGGCCCCAGGAGTTTTTTTTGGGCCCCCATGGTTTATTTTAGCAGTTGCAAGCACTAAAAACAATGGAATAATGACAAAATGTATGGAAGGAATGCGGGGTGGCGGCCACCGCTTGAACAATGGCACACTGACCCCTCAATGTGTTTTTATGCCCCAGGCGGCGGGGGGGCCCCCGGAGACGATTTCAGACAACCCATTTTTGGCCCAAAGGGAAAAACGCCAATATTTTGAAAAAAAAGTACCCTTTTTTTAAAAACCGCCTTTTTTAAAAGGGGCCCCTTTTTGGGGGTTCCCACTGTATATTTTTTTAAAAGGAGGGGATGAACAGAAAAAAAACAATATTTTCAATTAAAAAGAAAAAAAAAAAAAAGAAGTAAGAAAAGCAATAAGGGATTAGGGGGCCCCAAGGTCAAAAAGGGGGATTCGAAGACTAACCCAAAAGGGTTTTTTTCAGGTATACAGAAGTAAGATTGGGAAAAAGGGGGGCCCACTTAAAAAAAAACCAGACAGATCACAAAAGGATAAAGATAGGGGGAAATTTTCAATACTTACTTCCTACTTTTTATTTCAGGAAGATACTAGCAGAATTCCAGAAATAAAAAATTTTTTAAAACAGGAAGATAATAGACTATGCTTTTTTGGGGGGTAAGGGGGACATGGTCCTCAGACAAATAAAAAAATTTTAAAAACCTAACAAACCCCCCAGGCCCTGATGAATTTTGGCAATTTTTTTAAAAAGGGAAATTTAAAAGAGGAATTTAAAAAAAAATTTTTAAAATTTTTTTTAATACGTAAAAGGGCCCCCCAAAAAAATTTTTAACCCCCCAAATTTTGTTCTTAACGGAAAGTTCAAAAAAAATTTTTAAATTTTTTCCCCATAAGAAAAATGGAAAAAAAATTTTAACCGTTCCAGAAATCAAAAAATATATAAAAATAATATATTTTAATAAAATTCCCCCTTTTTACAGGGAAAAAAAACATTAAAAAACAGTGCGGGAAATTACAAAAAAAAAGGGGTAAAAAAAAGTCTTTTACTTACCATTATTGAAGATTTTTTTTTTGGGAATGGAAGAGGGGGAGGAGTGAGGGAGGGAGGGGTTATTTTTTGGGGAAGGGGCCCCCCTTTCCCAAAAGGGACTTCAGGACCAAAGCCCATCTGGGGTTACTTTTTTTTTTAAACCCACTGGGGCCAGTTTTGGGAGTCACTGGACATTTTTAAAAAAATAAACTGTCCAAAAATCCTCTGTTTCGGGGTTTTCAACATGTTCCTGAAGAAGGAAATTGTTTGGTCACTGAACATGCTGTTTTTGGCTTGTTTGAGCTTGTTCGGGGGGGTTTTTTTTAAAAAAAAGTTTTCAATCATTCCCATTGTAAAAACTTTTTTAAACTTTTGAAGAAGGCACCATCTTCAGCCCCTCTTCCTCCCCCTTTCCCCCCCGTGAATCAATAGCCCCCCAAAACCCCCTCTGATGCTCTTCCATTTCCAGCTTTTGCAGCTCTTTTTTTTGTTAGCCTACCCCGTGGCCCTGACTAACTTCCCCTTCCCATCATCGCCACCACCTCCAACCCCATGGACTTGCCCACCCCACAATACAGTCCACAACAGGCACAGGGTCGGCAGGGTCAGGGGCAAAATTTTTTAACCCCCTTTTTAAAACCCTCTGTTGGGCCAAACCGGCCACAATGGTCTCCAAGCAGAGTTCAAAAAACCCCGGGCACCCTCCCAAGCCTTGGGGCCCCTTTTTTTTTAAGGGGGGCCCCCGGGGGGGTATTGAAATGATTTTTCCCCCAAACCCCTAAGGGTCAATTCACTGTCCGAAGGGGGTTTCAAAAACAATTTTCAAACACTGCTTTTTTGAGTTTTTTGAAGTTACAGATGACCTGCTGGGGGATGGGCTGGAGGAGAGTTGTGTTAGAGGGGGGAACTTTTTAGTTTATAAATTTGAAGTTTTTTACAGGAGGTCTTCCAAAGTTTTTTAGGATGTGGGAGCATTGTCCAGCAACAGGAGGCACTTTTGTCCAAACCCTTTTTTCCCTTTTTTTGGGATTTTCCCACACTGGGGCCAAACACTTTTTTGGGGGCCCGTCACTGAAAAGGTGCTTTGTGACCCATGCACTGATAGCCTCCACAAGACACACAATCTACTTTTTTTTGAATTGTGTCTCTTGAACACTCTGGGATTTTCTGAGTGAACCTAGTAAAAAGGGGGAATTTAAAACCCCACCAGCATTACTACACATCAAGAGAGAAAACCCCTTTCATAGGTTTTTGGCCCCCCCAGTGCCTTTTTTTCCTGGGGTAATGTAGGTCCTGTTGGGCATTTTCCAAAACAGGCCTGTTTTGTCCAAAATTTTTCACTTGTTGGGTTTCAATTTTTTTTCCTTTTTTTAGTCCTGAAACTGTTTATGAATTTTTTTTCTGATGTTTGTCTTTAACTGGCAAACCCCCCATGCCTTTCCACATTATTTTTTGCCACTACGATTTTTTTAAAAAACTCAAACCAGCCTTTGCTGGTTTTTTAAAAATTTTTTACCATTACAATCAGACTTTGGGGGGGGGTTTTTTTGATCGGCATGCAAGTTCCCCTTTCCCCTTTTTTCCCTTTTTTGACCCCAACACCATCACCCGCCCCCCTTTAAACCTTTTTTTCCCCACCAGCAACAACTTCTAACTATTCATTTTTTTGTGGTCTGTTTTTTTCCCCACAGAAACCTTTTTTAAAATCAGTTTTTTCCAATTTTCCCTTTCCCCTTTTTAAAAGGGGAAAAAAATAGTTGACCTGTTTTTGCCATATATTAAGATCACAATTACACCACCCCGTATTTTTTTATTTCCTTTATTTCTACGGTTTCTCACTTTTATCAGCCCAGGGGTACCAGGGGAAATTTCTTAACCATGGGCTTATTTCAAAGCCCCCTTTAAACCCCCAAAAAAAAATTATACAAATGAAAAGCGGGGGAAGCGGATTTGTTTTTCCCGAGGTAAACAACGCGGAGGGGGTTCCCCCGCCTGGGGGGGGGCCCCCAAATGCCGGGGCCCACAGGTCACAACCATTCTTTTCACCCATGGGGGTTTTGCGACAAAACGAATTTTTTTACTAATGACGATTTGTTCGACTGCCGAGCCGTTCAATAGGGGGGTCCACATACAAACTGGATAGTGCCAGAAAGTGGAAAAGGCAAAGGGTATTTTTTAAAAGGGGGGGGACAGGCCCTTTTTTTTAAACCCGGGAAAACCCCCTTAACTCCTTTTTTTGGGGTTTTTAGGGAAAAAATTCCCCCGGGGGGGCCATCAAAAAAATTAAATTAAAAGAATTTAAAAGGGGGTTTTTAAAGGGGGTTCCCCTGTCTTACAAATTTACAAAACTTTTCACAAAGGGTTTTTTTGGGAGGAGGTAGACTGGGAATGAAAAAGATATTGTTATGGATCAGTAAAGGCCAAAAGTTCCAATAAGGGGTACAGAAACGGGGGACAAATGGAAAAATTTTTTTTTCCTGGGAGAGGCATGGTTGACAAATAGGGGGGAGATTTTAAAAATGGAAGAAAGGGAAAGGGGGGCCGTCTCGCGGTGTTCCACAGGGGTCATTTTTGGGCCCCTTTTGGGTTAAAAATTTTTACATAAACGACAATGAGGAATAAATAGCAAAAAAAAAATTTGCTGATGACAAAAAAAAGTTCCCCAATTCCCCAAGAGACAAGAGCCCCCGGGAATTTGAATAGATGATGCAGGGCCCGGAGAAGTGGCAGATCCCGGGGTTAAAAATGCAAAGTTCAAATTTAAAAACAAAATCCACATATAAACTGAATAATTAGATCTTTTATTTGATTAGAAGGATTTAGGAGTTTTTTAAATAGAATCTGAAACCAAAAAAGGCATAAGTGTTGCAAATAAAGCTAACAAAACCCCTTTGGGGTTCATATCAAGAAGTATAAATAAAGAAGTCCCCAGGTTGTTCTTTAACTCTATATATCTTTGGTTAGGCCCCATTTAGATGTAAAAGTTCTGGTCACCTTTTAAAAAGGATATAAAAAGCACTGGTGTACAGAGGAGGATGACGTTGATCCCATGTAGTTGAAATCTTCCCCATGAGGATAGACTGAGGGCCTTGAATTCAACCCAGAAAGGGGAAAAAATTAGGGGGGGAAGGGTTGAGGGGGGAAAAAAAAAAAAGGAATAAAAAAGGGGATGGGGTTTGTGGGTGAAAATATCCACCAGAAGGGGTTTTGGGGCAATGGTTCCCCAAATTGGGGAAAAAAACAGATTCGGGGAAAGGGGGTAGGGAAAAAAAATGGTTTGGGGATAGAGTTGTGGATGAGGGGAAAAAACTCCGAGACCGTCATAGCTGACGGGGTTTTTAGTTTTAAAAAAAGGGATAAATACATGAGGGGGGGGTGGGGGGATTTTTACTTTGGTCAAGGCAAAAACCCTTCCTTTAAAAGGAAGTACCTGAAACCCGAAACCCAAGGGAAAATGGGGTTTGGGGTAAATTTTAAGGGGTGGGTGGGGTGGTGGATTGGTCCTGACTAGTTTGTACAGGTCGGGGTGCCGGGGGCCTTTTTGGGAAAGTAACCTGACCTGGCTGGGGGGGGGATTGGGGGAAGCCGTTGGAAGAACCCGCCTCCCCCGGGGCCCGTTAGGGGGGCCCCCCCGAGTGTTCCTTTTTTTTTAAAAAAACAATTTGGAAAAAAAGGGGGAGATAGGGTGGATAGGGGGGGGTGGAGATGTTATGTATGGAATAGGGGGGAAGGTTTTTTTAAACAGGGGAAAAATTTTTTTTAGGATAGTGAGGCCCAAGTTTATTTGTAGGGGGGAAAGGGCATTTTCCCCCCGAAAAGGATGTGTGATGTCACCTGGGGTTTTTTAAATTTTATTTATAGATTGGGGTTTTAAGAGAAGTGAATGCGAGGGGTCCGGGAAAGGTGTGGGGTTGATAAAAGGAATTAAATAAAAGGGGGGGTTTCACAATTGCTTTTTGCTGATGACACTGGTTTTTGGGGAAAAATTTTCCCGAAGAGAAGTTGAGGGTTGGGGGTAAATTTTTGGGGGGGTTTTAAAAAAAAAAAAATTAAAAGGGGAATAAAAAAAGAAAATGATGAGGATAAAAAAAAATTTTTGATGAGAAAGATTGGATATCAGATTAGGGAGAGTATGGAGGAGGTGAATGTATTCGATTTTTTGGGGGGGACTTTTTCCCGCAGATGGGTCTAGGGGAAAGGGTGAGGTGAATCATAGAATTGATGGGGGAAAAAAGGGGGGGGGACCCTTTAGTCGGGGGGAGACAAAGAATTTTTTCCCCCAAAAGGAAGAAAAAAGGGGGAAAGATGAGAGAATTTTTACCAAAAATTTTATATGGGTGGGGAAGAGGGGGATGAATGTTGCAAGAGGAGAAGGGGGAGGCAGGGAAATGTCAGGGGTTCTGAGGTCAATGTGTGGTGTGAATATAATGCAAAAAATTTAGTTTTTGGGAAAAAGGGAAGGGGGGGCGGATTACCAAAACTATTATCCCCGAGCTTTTTGGGGGGGGGAGGGGGTTGGGGGTGTAAAAAAGGGGAAAAAAAACAGAAAATTTTGAGAGGTATAAATCGGGGTGGAGGGAAGGGGGAAAAGGGGCCCCGGGAAAGGTTTTGGGGGGGGGGGAAAAAGGGAAGGGGGTGCAGGGGCTTGGACTTCCAGCAAGCATGTGTGAGCATTTGATAGGAGGAAGGAGACAAATGGTTTTTTAAAACTTGAGGGGTGTTGGGAAAAGGGGAAAAAAAGTAAATTTATAAAGGGGGTTCAGGGCCGGCCCCGGGCTTGAGTCCCCCGGAGAGGGGAAAGGGAAAATGTCTTTCACTCGAAGGAGGGGGGGGGAAAAAGTTGTTTTTTTAACTGTAGTGTAAAGCCCCCCCCTGGGGGACAGTGATGGAGTGAATGATGATGAAAGTTTTTTTTTTTGGGGCCCCTTTCCTTGGTGGGAATATGTGTTAAAAAAAAAAAAAAAAAACTCAACCCAAAAAAGGGGCCCTTTTTAGGTAAGGTTTGGGGAAGGGGGACCCAAGACTTTGAACTTGCTTGGGGGATAATTGGGGGGCCCGGTTTTTCCAAAAAGGGGGGTTTTGGGGAAAGGGGTTTGGAAAACCCCCCGACCCTGATGCCCCCTTTTGGATGGTATTGTGGCAGGGGGAAACCCCCGGGGGGTTGGGGGGGGGGGGAGGATGTGGAAGTTTTTGGGGGATGATAAACAATGAAGGGGCCCCGACCAGAGTTCAGGAATATACTACAGGAGGGGGGGGGAGTATCTGAGGTCCCTTTTTTCAGAGTTTAAAGGGAAATTTTTGGGAATGTGGAATAAGGTATTTTTAAAAAAAATCACCCTGAGCAAGCTGAAAAAAAAATTTTTATCTGCAAATGTTCAGTGACAAATTTTTCCCCTTTTGGGAAACTTAAAGAGGTGCCAAAAAGAGGCCCTTTTGACATTTTTTTTTCAAACAGGGGTCCAGTGACCCCAAGCTGGTCCCAGTGGCATTAAAAAAAAAAGAAGGGAAGTAACCCCAGAGAGGGGCCCTTTTTTAGGGGGAACCCCCTTTTAGGGGGGGGATTTTCCAAACACTAAGCCTCCCCCCCTCCCCATCTTCCAGATCCCAAAAAAAATCTTAAAAAGGTGGGAAAAATGTTATTTTTTTTTTTTTTAAAATGTTTGTATTTATTTATTAATAACTGTACAGTGTATGATTGTTTTTTTAAAAAAAACTATAATTAATCTCATTAAAATGTTTTTTTGGGGAAAATTTTGGGGTTTTGGAAGGGTTAATTGTATTTAATTATTTTTAAAATATTGTTTAAGTTTCAAATGTTTCAAGTTTAGAACTTCCCAAGGGGGGGCACTTTTCAGGTCGCTTGTTCTATCTAGGGAAATATTTTTGCACATTAATCACCCCCTTAAAAGGTGAAATTGCTGACTTAGAAAATTGGGGGGAACCTTTTACGGCACGCATAACTGCGATAAACCACCTTTACTATTTGGGGGAAAAATTGAAGTTCCAAACCTGTAATTCCCCCCCAACGAAGGGGGGTACACTATTTTTACACTTGGAAAATCCCCCAGGGATTAGTACCAAACTTGCACACGAGTCACTCCATAAAGAGTAAGACTCGTAGATGGTGCAACATTCCCCCCTAAAAGGCCCGGGGGGGACCAGCATGTTTGGGGGGGACAACACAATAAAGTCAGGGGCCCCCAAAAATGTTCAACTGCCTCCCAGCTACATCAGGGGGGGGACCAACAAACCCTGGCTGTCTTCAAGCAAAGGGGGTGGGGCAGGCACCTAAAGTCGGTACCTGACCCCCAGGCTGTGGCCCCCCACGTTGACCGTGGGGCCAGCAGTAACAGCCTGGTTTGGGGGAGGCTCTGGTCCAACATGAGGCCCGGGGGCAAAACCGGGGGCCCCCGGGTGTTGGGGGGGGGGAAATTTTTTCCCCCTTTTCCCCCTAAAAACCCCCCTAATGGAAAAAAAACCCGACAGTCCTCGATGACGACTGACTTTTTTTGGGTTTTCCCCGGGGGGTTTTAAACCTTTGGGGGTTTAAAAAATTTTTCCCCCAGAAAAAAAATTTACACCGCCCCTTTTAAAAAAAAAAAATTCCAGTGGGAATCTTCATTGATTTAAGTAAAAAATTTTATGTTTTTCCCTGATCTGTTACACCAAAAAATTTTCACATTTTGGGGGAAAAAAGGACCTCCTCAACTACCTAAAATCATACCCCGAACAGAAAAACCCAAAATGTGTACACAAATGGAGCAGCCCACCGCCAAACTATTACCAGGTGTCTCACGGGGGAAATGTTTTTGGGTCTCTTTCTCATTTACATTAACGACCTCCAAATGCATCTCAACTACTCAAACCCAAAACTTTTTGCAGATGACACCCCCATCGTTATCTCCCCCCAAGCCCAGACATACTAGCCAACACTGCAAATACTGAATTACAGAAAATATCTACCTGGATGATGCCCAAAACAAACTTACCTCAATATTGAAAAACCTATTTTACCCAGTTTGGGAACAGACCCAAAAAAAACGGACCACTTAAAAAAATGATAAACTGCCCCCATCACAAAACTCACAGAGGGAAAATTTTAACCATCTTGACGGGGCCTCAAATTTCAGACACATAAAAAAAATTTTTCCCAAGAAAGTCTCAAAGCCCGGGGGAATATACCCAAGATACGGTATTTTGGTTCCACAAACCCCCCTCCTTACCCTATATCACTCACTCATTTCCCCCCCCCCACCGGGGGAACCCCCCCGGGGGGGTTTAAAATCAAAAACCCTCATCTTAGACCACTAATAACACAAAAAAAGGGGGGGTTAGAATAATAACACATTCACACTCCAGACAACATACCCCACCAAATTCAAACCTAAACTTACCCCAACCCAAAAGACATCCATATTTTTTTCTTTTCCCTTTTAAAAAACATAGAACACTCTATGAAAAATTTTAAACCCCCCCCCAAAACCCTTTTTCCCAAATTTTTTTAAAAAGGGAAAAATGACCATAACAATAGACACAGATCACCTCATGCCCGTGTCCATCTAACACTATGAAAAAAATCAATGCATAAAAAAAGGAAAAAAATTTTGGGGAAATTTATTACATGTCATTGCCAAAGAAACCCCCCCCGTACCCCAATTCAAAACGATGCAAAAAAAACCCCCCCTTTTCCCCCAAAAACTAAATGCTCAATATAAAAATTTCTCAACAAAAAGAAAAATTCCTTATAAAAAAAATGACAACATTAAATGAAAAAAACCCGTTATGAATAATAAAAACTAAGCTAACTTTCCCCCAAAAAATTTTTTTACATTATAATACCCGTAAACTGTAACTGCAATGAAAATTAATTTTTTAAAAATTTTTATTCACCAATTAGTTGCTTTTCAATTGATTGATATTTTTTTAATTTTTTTAAATTGGTTTTCTTTTCTGCAACTAATTGATATGTTCAACTTATAATCAAACTTTATAACTTAGATATGCAATTATATTTAAATTTTATAAATTATAAACCCCTAATTTTTTTCCATGTAGTCTATAATTAAGTAGTCCTAAGAATCCCCGCAATGCACAGCATATTAGGGTTTTCATGTACATCTCATCAATAACTATGTATTTTGTCTACCCAACCATGTATCTTTTAAAATTTTTTTAAAATTTTTATTATTATTATTATATTATTATTATTCTTATCCTGAGTGACTAACACCCCCCTTACCATGGGTTATCCTGGGTGACCAACACTCCCTCCCTGGGTTATCCTGCATGCCCAAAACACTCCTACCCATGGTTATCCTGGATGACCAACACCCCCTACCCCGGGATCTTCGGGTTTAAACCACTCTTACCCTGGGATATCCGGATGACTAACACCCCTATCCTAGGTTATCCAGGGTGGCAAACCACTCCCACCTGTTGTCATTTTCCCCCAGCAGAAAAAAGGAACCGGGTTGTTAGTCGACCCCGGGGGGTCGATCCTGAGGACAAGATTAAGGCCCCCAATAAAAAAAAGACAGTCCTCATGGCCACGGGATTTTTTGGGATCCGGGGCTAATCCCCCGGGGGTTAAAAAACCAAGACATTTTATTCTTATTCTTACCCCTGAGTGACTAACATTTCCCCCACCATGGGATCCGGGGATGACCAACCCCCCATCCTGGGTTATTTTGGGTGACTAAACCCTTCCCCTTGGGATATCCATGACTAACACCCCCTTTATCCGGGTTATCCAGGGGGGCCCAACACCCCCTCCCCCCCGGGGGTTTTTACCCTTTTCGTTTGGGCCCCCAAAAAAAAACCTCTACCCGGTTTATTTTGGACCCCCTTTCCCCCAAAAAAGGTTTTTCCTTTTTTAAAATGACTAACACCCCCAGGGGGTTATCCGGGTGCCCAACCCCCCACCCGGGGGTTAAAACCCTTTTGGGTTTTGAAAAACCCCCATCCTAGGTTATCCGGGGGCCAACACCCCCCCCAAGTTTAACCCCCCAGGGGGGCAACCCCCACCCCCTAATCCAAAAAGGTTATCCTGGACAACCCCCCCACCAAATGTTTTGGTTATCCTGGGGGTTTTTTAAACCCCCACCCCCTACCCCCCAAGGTTATCCCTGAGAAACACCCCCTTTTACCAGGTGTTCCCCTTTTGGGGTGACAAACCCCCCAAACCCCCCTATCCCGGGTTTGGGGGACAAACCCTTCGATAAAATCCATCATTTTTACCCTCGTTGCACTACCACTCACAGTATGAACTGTGCGGGCCCCAAAAAACTAGGGGATTAGGAAAAATTACGGGGTTGGGGGTTGGATTAAAAACCGGTCCCTTTGCCGGAGAGGGCACCTTTTCCCTTTTGCCACAAATGACGGGTTGCCCTTTTCCCAAAAATCCAATACAACACAAATAATATTCTTTTTTTTTTGTTGGGGGTTAAAAGGGCCACTGACAGCTTCCGATCGAGCCCGACTTCGGGTGGAAGTAAGTTTATTCAGGTATACACAAATACATTTACATACATTATCAACATAGCAGCATATGTGTAGAGAACCTGGGGAAAAACCCAAAAAAATCAGGGCAGAGGACTTATTTCCATTGGGGTCCTTTATATTTTTAAATTTTTTCATTCTAGGATATTTTGTTATTATATTATAAAGGATAAAAAACTAAATAAAAAAAAGAGTTATTTACATATTTTGTGTTTTATAAAAAAAAAAAATCATTCTCCCCTTTTTTGTTGCCCAAAATTTTATTTGGGGCCCTTTTTTCCCCCTTTTTTAACTGGCTCTTTTTGACGGGTTTGACATGGCGGGGCTTTTCCCTTTCCCCCTTTTTGCTGTACAATAAAAGGTGGTTTTTTCCCCGCCACTGACTGTGGGACCGCAAAGTTGTGCCTTCCCCCCTTAAAACTATTACTGTTTTGGGTTTCCCCCCCCTGACAAAATTGGCAAAAATTTTTTAAACTTGATTTAATGTAAGGTTTTTCTCTGTCTTCAATATTCAGCATATCCCTTTTTTAATTCATCCTGGTTTTCATGCCCTTGGACCCGGGGCCCCGGATGAATTTTACCATTTTGTTCGGGGGATTTGCAGCTTATCTTTCATTTTTTTTTCAAGGCAGAATACCATGAAGAGCAAGCAATATATGACTTGTATAAGGGTGGCTGGGGGCCCGAGCCTCGGGGGCCCCCTGGTGGTCTGATGGCTTTCCTTTTCCCCACCAAAGGGGCCCGGGTTCGATTCCCCCGGGGGAAACATTGGTTGTGTTTTTTTACAACCTTTTTTTCCATGTTCCCCATCAAAAATGGGTACCTGGGGTTTAGTCGACTGGTTGAGTCGCATCCTAGGACACTGACCTAATCTCCCCCCAAAAGCTCAGCATAAAAAGGGGGCCCCTTTTTAAAAGTAGATGTCATGATGTCAGCTGGGCCCCTTTTTCCCCCGTACATGTACTTGTAGTAAATAAAGATATTATTATTATATTATTATTATTATTATTATTATTTTAAAAACACTGTGCTTTTTAGAGGAATTTCAGTCGGATTCCTTTTTTTTCTCCTGTTTCTTAATTCCCTGACATGGGGGTAAAGGGATTCCAGTTTTTTTACTGAGGAAACTGAAGTGATGGATTCCCCCATTACACCGTACATTAAAATTATTTACCCTGCTCAGTTTATATTTCGTCCCAAAAGGGTAGGGCTTCTTTTTTCCCCGTGAAAACGAAGTTTTTGTCTACTAACCAATTGCTGCAGGAGCGTTAATATATTAGCTATATTTGGGGTTTTTCCAAAACAGAGCACTGTCATCCGCAACAGTGGTTTTTGGGGCCCCGACACTATGGACAAGTCATTTCATAACACGGGAATAATGGGGACCGAATACTACCTTGGGGAATCCATGTTATCGGCAGTGGTTGGATTGTTTTTGGTTTTGACAATTTTTTTCCCTTTTGTTGCTAGGATAGGATTTTAAAACCAGTTTGTGGAACTATGCCGATAGCTTGAAGTTTCTTACATAATATATTGTGGGTTGAAGTATAAAAGGCCTTTGCAAGTCAAAGTTACCTTCCCCTTGGGTTTCCCCCAAGACATTTCATTTCCCATGTAATCCATCAGATTAATTAGGGGGTGTCGGTTATAAGACCCCTAAAGCCTGTTGGGGTAACTATAAGAATGTTTTTAAAATTTTAGATATTTAACATTTGATAGACCCCCCCTCTCTAAATTTTGGATATTACACTGAGTATATAACAGGCCTATAGTTGCTGACATCAGACCTATTTTTTTTCTTGAAATAGAGTAACTCTGGCCTTTAACCCCTCTGGCACTGTATTAGTGGTGATGGCAAATTTATTATGTGAGAAGGGGGACCCAGTTCAGATGCACCATTTTTGGAACTTAGGGGGGATGTTATCTGACCGGTTTTAATTGGTTAACCGTTATTTTTTTTTGCACGAAGTCATGAGATACATTTTTTAAATTGACAACTGTTTTGGGGTTACTTTTATTGGTATAGTATGTTTAAATTTATCAGAGTCTGTTTAAAGTATTTGATGCAGCGGTACTTACTTACTAGTGTTGATGGGGTGTAGTATGAATTAAAAAAAATTTGCCACTTTAGTTGTTTGTGGATACCGTTATCGACATTTAGAACTATGTTAGAAACTAGGGGTTTATGGCATCCCCCCAAATGTTTGAGCTTTCTAGAGTTATTTTTACTTCGATTTTGAGCAATAGTGTTTTGCCTTGCGTTTTTTTAACCCTGCACTCTTTCCCCCCCTTTAATTATTTAGTGCTGCAATGTCCTGTCTGTTTGCCCTTTAAAATTTTTTTTTTAAACTGGTCTCGAATTTCATATTTCTAATATCTCAGTAGTCATCCCAAAGGTTAGTTTTCGTTTTATTAACTCTTTAACGGTGCAATATTATCAGGGGTGGCAGTGAACATTGTTTAATTTTTTCCCCGGCATCATTTATCCGAACTTGTTATCACTGTCCAGTTACAATTGTGTAAAAATTTTACCATTGTTTTTTTCTGTAGTTTCTATTCCCCCAATTTTTTTGTCTTGTGAGGCCATCCTTCCCCCAGTAATTTTCCGGGCAGAAATGAAATGATCACTAAGACCGTGGTAATGCCCCCCCGGAGAGGAAGATTTGTTGCCCAAGGCTGGGGTGAAAAAAAGGAAAAAAAAGTTCCTTTGTAAATAGATAGAAACTTGAAAGTTTCCCATTTGGTCCGTGGCCCCCCCCCAACCCCATAAAGGGGACCCACCCCCACCTGAGACGAAAGGCTTCCCCCAAAAACGTTAAAAATTTTTTCCCAATGGTCGGGGGGTGACCCCCTTCCCAAGGGCCCGGGGTTGATTCCCGGAGGGGAAAAATTTCGAGTGTTTCCTTACCCTTTAAAAGTTCACCAAAAAAGGTCCGGGGGGGTTTTCGGGTGGGGCCACCCGGGGGCGTTAAGGAAAGGAAATAAGAAGAAGCCTCGAATTATTTTTGGGTTTTCCGGGGAAAAACCCTTTGAAAAACCAAAAATTTATCTTATTTTTTTACCAACGAAAAAGAGCTGGCTAAAAAAAGCCGAGAACAGGTCCCCCCCTGGAGTGCCCGGCGGGAAAATAGGAAACAAGTTTTTAGAAAAAGGGGAAAATTTGTCACTGGGTACTCGGGGAGAGAGACGTCCACACCGCGAAGGCTGGCCGAAATCCTTTGGGGCCCCCCTTTAGTTTTTGTTGGGGGGGTTTTGGGGGCCCAAAAGGGTTTTGATTTATGAACCCTGCTTTTTAATTTAAATATAATAATAATAATAATAATAATAATAATAATAATAATAATAAAAAATAATAATAATAATAAAAAAAAAAAAAAAAAGTAAGGAAAATGCACAAAGGGGGAAAAGGGAAACTGAAAGTAAACAAAGTTTATTTAAATAATAAAAAAAGTTCCCAATTAGTTTAGTTAACAGTTGGATCAAACTCCTCCACGGCATGAACCTCCCCACCCCAACCAGCAGGGGGTTTGGCGGGCTAGCCCGGGATTTTCAAGAATGCCCTGATCAAAGGGCTGACCAGGCCGAAAACAGGACTCGTGGAATGGTCAAATCCGGAAGGGGGACATCCCAGTGCATCGTTTCAGCGAAACAGTGGAATTTTTTGCAGTTTTGGGGGTTGGGGGAGGGTCCCGTCAGGGGGAGCAGGTCCCCCCCCACTCTCCGGGGGAGGGGGGGGGTTGCCCCCACCCCCCCCCGGGCTTCCCGTGTGGGAAAGTGCCCCTCCAAACCCCCCCCCCTGCCCCTTTTTCCCACCCCCCCAGCACCACCCCAACTGTACAGGGATTTTCCCCCCCAGCCCAGATGTCACCGGAGTCTCCTGGGAGAATTTCAGGGATAAAACCCCCGGGGCCCCTCGGGACCATGCCTTGTTGGCCGAGCCTGATAACCAGGCTGTTACTGCGGGCCCACGCAGCCCAAAAGTACGAACCCGCCCGGCTGATCAGGTACCGTTTAGGGCCTGTCCGGGCCGGGGGGGAGAACCCCGCCCCAAAGGTTTTTTTTTTTTTTTTTAAAATCCCCATGATGTGGGGGGCAGTTGAACAATTTTGGGCCCCCGACACTTATTGTGTTTTCCCCCAATGTGCAGGGGGCCCCCCCGCCTTCATTGGGGGGTAATCGCCTGCTGAGTCTTTTGCTTTGGGGGGTGATTTTGTGTGCAAGTTTTGGAAACCCCTTTTTTTCCTTTTATATAAAAATGATCTCCCCCCCGGGTTTTGGGACAGGTTTAGGAACCCTTTCCCCGTAGTTAGGTGGTTTATCGATTTGGGGGGAAGGTTTCGCACTTTTTTTAAGGTCAAAATTTACCCATTTTAAAGGGATGGCACAGGATGTGCCGGGCTCAGGAATTACACTGCAGAGAAGCGCCGTGGAGTTCGACTACGAGGCAGTTGTCAGGTGTGCCACAGGCAGTATGCACTCAGTTCCTCAAGCTTCAAAAATCCGTGCGACGGTGGATGTCTGGGCACCCGGAGGGCTCAGGTGGGAACAACCAACAGCCCCCCCCAGCAGACAGAGAGGGCGGGGGTCTGCAATCAAACTGGCGTCCACCAGGACGTTGACACGTCCCCAGGGGAGCTCTCCTCGGGCGCTAGAGGGCGCGACCTATTGGACCTCTTAGGGGGTCGCGGTGCTCCTGCACGCAGCAGATCCTGGCGCAACCTGTTGCTGTTTGAATGGCTGTCTGGCTGCCAGCGGAAGAGGGGCAGGCACCTAGCAACATCTGTTGTTGGGGCAATGGATGCATTCCCTGAATGTTTGTGAACTGCCTTATTTAATTTGTTCATAATTGTAACCATGTATGGACATGTTTATGATTCATTTCCTTTTAACTGTCATGATTGTGACCAGCTCTATCTGGAGCTCATTACCTTTGTAACTTGTCATGATTGTGACCAGCCTAGTTATTACCTTTTTAACTTGTCATGAGTGTGACCAGCTCTACCTGGAGCCATTACCTTTAACTTGTCATGATTGGACCAGATCAGTTCATTAATGTAACTTGTTCAGCTATCAAAACTTTGGAGTCCAGTCCTGGACCAATTATGTACCTCTGTAATCTTTTGACATGCCACAGGATGGGTATGGGGCATAATAAAGATATTAAACAAGACTGCATCCTTTAAGCTGCCCCGGCAAGCACTGTGACACCGACACTCTGAGACGCGCCTCTCAGACTTACAAGCGCTTATGGAACAGAATTTCTAGCTGACTGCAGTGAAAGAATTCACCACCTACATGCACAACTACAAAAGGTTTAACTTACTTGATGGAGTAAAATGTCTCCAGTCTTCCCAAACTCCCTAAGCTATAACCCCCTCCAAACACCATGTGTAGGGAAGGACCACCTGTATGAATTCGTGGTATTGGTGTCTTCTTGCCAAACTCAGAAATTCCAAACTCAAAAAAGGGGTTTTCCCGACTTGAACTTGAGAGATTATGCTGGTACATACCAATATAATAGTGTCCGTCTGTTGAGACCCACAGATAACTACTAACGTTTTCCCCAGAAAACTGGCCAGATACTGAGAGAAAGGAAGATAGTCTTTCTGTAATGGGTCTGGGATGGGAAAAAATATCCACAGTACTTCGGGATGTCTCCTGAGTCCCGGAAGATGTTGGGGGTCAGTGGGAATGCTGCCCCTGGTGCAGCACTTGTTCACTGTTGAAGTCTGGTCTGAGAAGGCAGGTCACGCATCGTGAGTCCCACATTGCTTGACCCAGCATGGGATTGCCATTTCTCTTTGGCCAATAACCCAATGTTCGTCTATTGGGCCCTAAAACTACTTATTTAAGGTGCTTGAGCTACATTATTAACCCTTTGGGGGTCGACAGGCCTTCTGAGGAAAGTGTTCCTGGGGTCGAAAAATATTAGAAAAAAAATTTTTTCTTATGAAATGATAGTTTTTTCTAATCAAATAGCTAAACAAAATTTTTTTGGATAATACTTACGAGATATGGAGGCTTCAAGTTGACCCAAAATGATCTGATGATAGGGTTAGGACGCTACTGGTTTGGGTGGTGGTGGGTAGGTGGGGGGTTGGAGGCTACTGGTGGTGGTGTGGGGGTAAGTGGAGGGGTTGGAGGCTACTGGTGGTGATGTGGTGGTGAGTAGAGTGGAGGTGGTTAGGGGGCTCTGGGGGGGGTGTGGTGGTGAGTAGAGTGGAGAGGTTAGGAGGCTACTGGTGGTGGTGTGGTGGTGGGTAGAGTGGAGAGGGTTAGGGGCTCGGTTGGTGGGTGGTGTGGGTAAGGGGGGTGGGTGTTAGGAGGTACTGTTGGGGGTGTGGTGGGGGTAGAGTTGGGGGGGTTAGGAGGCATGGTTGGTGGTGTGGGGGTGGGTAGAGTGGAGGGGGTTAGGAGGTTAGTGGTGGTGGGTGGTGGGTGGGTAGAGTGGAGAGGGTTAGGAGGCTACTGGTTGGTGGGGGCAATATACAGGGTCAAAGCCAACAACAAACAAAAGGTACCTTTTATTCGTGGACTGCACAGAGTCAAACCCCATGTTTGCGGCTTTCACAGAGACCCACATAAGAGATCATTGGACAATGAAATATGGATCCCGGGCTACAACCTATACAGGGTGACAGAGTGAACAGGAAAAAAGGGGGGGTTGGCCATATCACAGAGTCACTTATATGTTCAGAACTACTAAATGCCTCAAATATGAGTTGAAGTACTAGCAAAAAAAGGTCGAGAATCAAAACCTAGTCTGTATTTGCTAAGCCCCGATGCAACGTCCCAACAATTCCAGGAACAGCTTCTGAAATGACCACTGTCTGGAAAATCTTCCAGCTCCTGCCCCAACATCTTGCTACTAGGGATTTCAACCTCAGGCACCTAAAATGGAGGAACATTGCAAACAATGTGGTAGCAGAGATAACACCAGGAGGCAGCTCAGATGAAAATTCACACTGCATGAACTTTTAAATCTCTGCAACAAATTCACCTTAAACCAGCAAATGTGAGCCCACAAGATTAGAGAATACGCTGGACCTCATCTTCACCAACAATGATGATCTGATACGAAATGTCATCATATCAAAAACAATATACTCAGATCACAACATAATAGAGGTCCAACATGCATGCGGGAGCCCCAGATCAACAAAATGTGATCAGCTGCGGAAGCTTTCTCCAAATTCAACTTCAATAACAAAAACATAAGGTGGGACCAAGTAAACCAAGTCCTAAATGATATAAACTGGGAAGATTGCCTAAGCATCACGGATCCCAACCTATGTCTAGAACAAATTAACTCTGTGCTACTCGAGGTTTGCTCAAGGCAAATTCCCTTAAGGAAAAGGAGAAGAAGATGCAAACTAGAAAGAGGGCGCTCCTATACAGGCGAAGGCAAAGAATAACGGAGGCTACAGGAGGCCAATATCTCTGAAATACGTAGGTAGACACTAGTCAGAGAAATAGCAAACATTGAATTAAAACTAAAGGATCTTACAGGAATCAAGAGACACGGGAAGAACAAAAAGCCATAAATGAAATTGAAAGAAACCCAAAGTATTTCTTTTCCTATGCAAAATCAAAGTCGAGAACAACAACCAGTATTGGGCCCCTACTTAAACGGGATGGGTCCTACACAGATGACAACAAGGAAATGAGTGAGTTACTTAAGTCCCAGTATGACTCAGTTTTAGCGAGCCACTAACCAGACTGAAAATCGAAAACCTAAATGAATTTTTATGAGAGTGCCACAGAATTTGACAGACGCATGCCTTTCTGACATCACCACAACGCCAAATGACTTCGAAAAGGCAATAAATGACATGCCCATGCACTCTGCTCCAGGCCCAGACTCATGGAACTCCGTGTTCATCAAGAACTGCAAGAAGCCCCTATCACATGCTTTTAACATCTTATGGAGAGGAAGCATGGACACTGGGATCGTCCCGCAGCTACTAAAAACAACAGACATAGCCCCGCTCCACAAAGGGGCAGTAAAACAATAGCAAGAACTACAGACCAATTGCGCTAACGTCCCATATCCAAAAATCTTTGAAAGGGTTCTAAGAAGCAAGATCGCAACCCATCTTGATACCCATAAATTGCACAACCCAGGACAGCATGGGTTTAGAGCAGGCCACTCCTGTCTGTCCCAACTACTGGACCACTACGACAAGGTCCTCGATGCTCTAAAAGATAAACAGAATGCAGATGTTATATACACAGATTTTGCAAAAGCCTTTGACAAGTGTGACCATGGTGTAATAGCACACAAAATGCGTGATAAAGGAATAACAGGAAAAGTTGGTAGATGGATCTATAATTTCAACATGTTTTTTAATTTGATATCTTTATTATGCCCTCCCATCCTGTGGGCGGTAGTCAAAAGATTACAGAGGTACATAATGGGTCCAGGGACTGACCTCAAAGTTTGATAGCTGAGCAAGTTCAAAGGTAATGAACTCAGATGGTCACAATCATGACAAGTTGCAAAGGTATTTGCAGATTACAGAGGTATTATAGGGTCCAGAGACTGGGCCCCAAAGTTTTGATAGCTGAACAAGGTACAATGGTAATTAATTCACTAGTTACAAGGTAATGAATCATGTAAGTAAATTTATTTCGTCTGTACATGGTTGCACTCATGAACAAATTATAAAGCAATGAGCAATCTATTAGTCTACACCCAGCCACAACTGTTGAGTTATTGGTGCAAATTTTAATTTTGGGTCACACACACACACATATACATATACACATACATATATACACACACACATACATGTATATACAGTACACACATACACATACACACATGTACATACACACACACACACACACAAAGTCATGAAGATTGGGGAAGGGCAAAGAAGACCGCAGACGGAGTACAGTCTAGGGGCCACAGAGACTACAAACTTCAATCAAGGAAAAGATCTTGGGGTGAGTATAACACCAGGCACATCTCCGAGGCGCACATCAACCAAATAACTGCTGCAGCATACGGGCGCCTAGCAAACCTAAGAACAATTCCGACATCTTAATAAAGAATCGTTCAGGACCCTGTACACTGTAGTTAGGCCCATACTGGGAGTATGCAGCACCAGTTTGGAACCCACATTTATCCAAGCACGTAAAGAAACTAGAGAAAGTGCAAAGGTTTGCAACAAGACTAGTCCCGGAGCTAAGGGGTATGTCCACGAGGAGAGGTTAAGGGAAATCGACCTGACGACACTGGAGAACAGGAGAGAAGGGGGGACAATGATAACGACATATAAGATACTGAGAGGAATTGACAAGGTTCATAGAGACAGAATGTTCCAAAGATGGGACACAGCAACAAGGGGACACAGTTGGAAGTTGAAGACTCAGATGAATCACAGGGATGTTAGGAAGTATTTCTTCAGTCACAGAGTGGTCGGGAAGTGGAATAGTTTAGGAAGTGATGTAGTGGAGGCACGTTCCATTCATAGCTTTAAGAAGAGGTATGATAAAGCACATGGCGCAGGGAGAGTGACCCAGTAGCGGCCAGTGAAGAGGCGGGGCCAGGAGCTATGTCTCGACCCCTGCAACCACAACTAGGTGAGTACAACTAGGTGAGTACACACACACACACACACACACACACACACACACGTGTCAATGCTTTATTTACAGGGAGCAAAGTCAGGGTATTTTTCCAGAATGGTCTGTAATATACCACTGTGGATAAAATACTTTGACATATCTTGAACATTTCTGAATGAGTAGTCTCTGAATTCATTAATTTTATCGCACTCCAGTACATAATGACGCAGGGTGTGACAATAATCCAACTGGCAAAGTTTACATCTTGTTTGGTCTACATCTGTTGGTGGTGATTTAACCTGCCAAAGATACTTGTAACCCAGCCGGTAGTGACATCCAAGAGTCTGCTTATTTTGTTGGATGCACCATAGACATGTGGCTCCTCCTGCATGATAGAATGATGATAGATGGACTGACTGGTATCAAACTCCCTGAGTCTTAAGTCAATAAAATTCAGTTGAAGTTCTTTTCGTATTATTGCCTCAAACTGCTAACTGACAAGCCAAGATTGTAATCATATCCCTCTTTGAAAGCATAAAACTTAGCCAATTTATCAGTTCTATCATGCATCTGAAGAACAATGTGAGATGGAATCCACAGCATGTGCACTCTGACTCCACTATCCAGAATCCTACCATACCTGTGCCTGGCTTCTGACACGAGCATGCTACAAGTTATACTTGATGAGTTGAGACATTTATGGATGACAGAGAATCAGTTACAATTAGAGAGTTAACCTTAGATACATGGACGCATTTGAGTGCAAGGAGTATGGCAACAGTTCTGTCTGAAGGGTAGAGGCCCAGTTATTGATGCGTGCTCCAATTTCTTTAAGAGAGCCATCACTCTGTATGACAACAGCAGCACTACCAGCTGCACCAGTGGATTGGTGAACAGAACCATCAACGTAAATAATTTGTGAGAGAGTGTGCTGTTTACAAATTATCAATACAGTTTAAGGCATCATGTTTGGCTTCAAGGCGAAGCTTTGTTTGTGATTTAAAAGTAGTTTGGGGGAAATGGAGGGATGGTAGTTTGGAATGGGGTAATATTCCATGGAGCGGAGAAGTGCCGCTGTTGCCTTACTTTGCCACAGATCATGTATCTGATTCATGCGGAGGTCGGTTCCAGTTTTTCGATCCATCTGGAGGGATGTTCACCAGTGCTGAGGAAAGTTTGGAGGGCTTCTGTGCATGGGTTTGAATGGGCTTGCCTGAGCATATTAACCCCAATTAGATATTTCTTTCAGTAACACGATCTCTGATGCTTGGAATATCAAGTTCTTTCTGATTTTAAAATTTTGGCAGTATGAGGGCATCCTAAAATGATCCTCATTGCTCTCGTTCTGCAGTTTTTCCAACCCTCCAAGCACAGTCAGACACAAGAGCAAGTAGTGGGGCAGCATAATCAACTAATGATCTAATATAAGCAAGATACATCATTTTCACAATTTTAACATTAGCACCATACCCGGGGTGAAACCCTGCCACAACTCTAAGGCCTCAGCCTTTCTTTTGTATTGACGACAAAGTCTCGTTACAACAGGTCCAAGTAGTGGGACCTCAAAAGCCAAATACCTGTATCTGTTTACATATTCTAAAAGAGACCCATCATGCAACTGGATCTGGCAACTGTGCCTCTCTGTCGGAGGACGCCTATTGAGTATCTTTGTTTTATCAGTAGAGATTATCAACCCCAGGTCCTGACACGAGGCTAGTACATGGTTAAGGATGTTTTGGGTGTTGGAGAATCCAGGGTGAATCATTATATCATCAGCAAAACTGATCATATAATGATGGGCTACTAGGCATAGCATTAAGTAAGGCATTAATTAGAATATTGAATAGAGTGGGACTGAGCACACTCCCTGTGGGGTTCCTAATTCAAAGTCTTTAGTTATACTTCTATGCCCCTGAACAACACAGAAGACTTTCTGTTGGACAGGTAGCCTTTAATCCAGCGGAGAAGCCATCCTCCAACATCCATTCTGGCAAGTTCACTAATGATTACATGTCTGTTGGCAACATCAAAAGCAGATTTAAGGTCAAGGAAGGTAGTGTATGAGCTGTCAGTGTGCAGAGTGAGAAAGGTAGCTATGCAATGGTGCACACTCCTTCCATGCATGAAACCATGCAACCGGGGGACAAAAAATGTTTGATTCTGTACATGAGACGATTAATCATCCTCTCAAATGTTTTACAAAGCAGCTAGTAAGAGATATTGGGGAAATGAATTTTGTTGTTTGGGGGCTTAGGAAGGGAATGATGAGGCTGTTGGTCCAAGATTTAGGAGCCCCCAGTTACATAGCTCATGTTTATAATTGAGAAAAGGGATTGCCGGGTACTGACAAGCAATTTTTAGTATATTGTAGGTAATACCATCCCCCCCCAGGTGACGTGGAGTTGCCTTTGGGTTAGGCTGCATCAAGTTCAAAGTCAGTGAAAGGAATGTTACAGTCATCTTCCTTCTGAGCAAAAAAACAAACAAGTCTCCTAGCATCATATTTGTCATTTAATTTCGCCTGGTGGTACTGGGAAGATTTTCATAGCTTGAAACAGCCCAAGCACTGACTAGCTCATTCGCCCTATGTAAGGGATGAGGGGTGCAATCTGACCGGTTCTGTTACCCTTAATTTATTTATGTCCCTCCATGCTCGGCTAATGGGGTGTGAGCATTGAGACCATTGAAAATTTTTTTTCCCAGTCAGTTTGCCGCAGCTCTGCCCTTCGCCTCTGGCAGCAGCAAGGGCAGTTTGAAAAGTCTCACTTCCGGGTACGATGTTTTCATAGGTGGGCCTATTCTGCGAGGTACGTTTCAGGTTCGAAGTTTAAGATCATTGTAATAAGTATGGTTATTATAGGAGGTAGATTGTTATAAAGTTTTGTAGTTCCAGGAGGTTTGAGGCGGCTCTAAGTATTTGAATATGCTCACAAGGTTTGTTAAAGGCTCAACAAGGAACACTCATGGGAATTATACCAGTCAGTCACATGTGCAACAAAGTCCTCATGTTGATAGGGGAACTTTAAAAACGTTTCCGTTTGAATATTCCACCAGGAAAATATTACCTATTCCAACATGTAGAACACAAAGAGTAGTAACAGAGAAAGTCTGAGGCAGCTACTGTGAAAGTTCTGTTCCACAAGGCACATACTTGCCCATCCTATTCCTCATCCTCATATCAGATATTGACAGGGATAAGCCCCAGTGCTGTGCTTCCTTTGCAGATGACACCCGAATCTGTATGACAGTTCCACCGTTGAAGACACGGCAGACCGCAGACATAAACCAATCTTTAAATGGGCCAAGAAAAAAATAGAAGTTCAATGATGAAATTTCAATTTCTCAGATACGGAAAAAGTGAAGAAATTAAAATCTCTTCGGGGTACAAACTAATTCCAACCAAAATATAGAAAAAATAATGTCAAAGACATGGGAGTGATCGTCAGAGGATCTCACCCAAGGACCATAACAGTAGCAATTGCATCTGCTCGAAAAATGACAGGATGGATAATGAGAACCTTCAAAACCAGGGATGCCAAGCCCATGTTGACACTTTTTAAGATCGCTTGTTCTATCTAGGCTAGAATATTGCGAAATTAACGGCACCTTTCAAGGCGGGAAATTGTGCCTTGAAAATGTGAGAGGGAAACCCACCGCACGATAAGTGCGATAAAACCACCCAACTACTGGGAACGCTTGAAGTCCCCAAACCTGTACTCTAGAACGCAGGGGAGAGATACATTATTATATACAATGGAAAATTTTCGAGGGCTTAGTACCAAACTTGCACAAAAATCACTCCTACGAAAGCAAAAGACTTGGGAGGCGATGTAACATCCCCCAATGAAGAGCAGGGTGCCACTAGCACGTTGAGGGACAAAACAAATTAGGGGCCCAAGATTGTTAACTGCCCCCCAGCAATCAGGGGGGTTCCAACAAACCCCTGGCTGTCTTCAAGGCACTGGACAGGCACCCAAGTCGGACCTGACCAGCGGGCTGTGGTTCGACGTCGGACTGGTGCGGCCAGAAACAGCCTGGTTATCAGGCTCTGTCCAACAGGAGGCCTTCATGGACTGGGCCGCGGGGGCATTGACCCTGGAATTCTCCAGGTAGACTCCGGAGAGGGAGGAGGTTAGGGAGCTTTGGGGTGGGTGGTGGTGAGTAGAGGGAGAGGTTAGAGGCTACTGGTTGGTGGTGTGGTGGTGGGTACAGTGGAGGGGTTAGGAGGCTACTGGTGGTGGTGTGGTGGTGGGTAGAGTGGAGGGGGTTAGGGGCTCTGGTGGTGGTGTGGTGATGGGTAGTATGGAGGAGGGGTTTGGAGGCTACTGGTTGGTGGTGTGGTGGTGGGTAGAGTTGAGGGGTTAGGAGGCTACTGGGGTGGGGGTAGAGTGAAGGAGGTTAGGAGGCTACTGGTGGTGGGTGGTGGTGGGTAGAGTGGAGGGTTAGGGAGGCGTGGTTTTGGGGGTGGTGGTGGGTAGAATGGAAGGGTTGGAGGCTACTTGTTGGTGTGGGGGTTGGGAGAGTGGAGGATGGAGGTTACTGGTTGTGGTGGTGGTGGGTCGAGTGGAGGGGGTTGGGGTTCTGGTTGTGGGGGGGAGGGGGGAGTGGAGGGGGGAGGCTGGTGGTGCGTAGAGTGGGGGGGGTTGGGGGGTTTGGTGGTGGTGGGGGGTGGTTAGAGTTGAGGGGGTTTGGAGGTCGGTTGGTGGTGGGTAGAGTGGAAGGGTTGGGGGGCTACTGGGGGGGGGGTGGTGGTGGGTAGAGTGGAGGTTAGGGGCGCTGGTGGTGGGGTTGGTGGTGGAAGGGAGGGGCTACTGGGGTGGTGTGGTGGTTTGGGAGAGTGGAGGGGTTAGGAGGTTCTGGGGTGGGGGGGTGGGTAGAGGGGGGGGTTGGGGGGGCTGGTGGTGGTGGTGGGTAGAGTGGGGGGTTAGGGGCTCTGGTGGTGGTGTGGTGGTGGTAGAGTAGAGGGGTTTGGAGGCACTGGTTGATGGTGGGGGGTGGATAGAGTGGGGGGGGGTTTGGAGGTTCTGGGGTAGTGGGGGGTGGTGTAGAGTGGGGGGGAGGGGCTTGGTGGGGGTGGTGGTGGTAAGGGAGGGGGTTTAAAGGGGCCTTTGGGGGTGGGTGGGGGGTAGAGTGTGGAGGAGGCTATTGGTGGGTGGTGGGGGGTGAGTGGGTGGGTTGGAGGCTACTGGTGGTGATGTGGTTGTGAGTAGAGGGGGGGGTTGGGGCTACTGGTTGTGGTGTGGTGGGGGGTAGAGTGGAGGGGTTGGGGCTACTGATGGTGGTGTTGGTGGGGAGGGGGGGGGTTAGGAGGCTACTGGTGTTGATGTGGTGGTGAGAGAGTGGGGGGGTTGGAGGTTTCGGTGGTGGGGGGTGTGATTTTTAAAAAAAACTGTCTTGCCTGTGGCCCCTTTTTTTCCCCCCCTTCATAAACCAAAACCCACCCCCTCCCCAAAAACCCCGGGGAAAGGCTTTTTCCGGGGGTTTTCACCGGCCCCCTCCCCCAAAACAAAAAATTTTCCCCAAGTAAAGGGGGAACCAAATTTGGGTTCAAATTTTTTTCCCAAAGGCTAAAATTTGAGGGGGTTTAAATTAAAAAAGGGGTTTCCTGGGGTTTACCAAAAAAAAAGGTTTTTTTTCCCCGGGTTTACTGTCTGCATATTTGGGACTCGGTCCCTTTGGGATGCATATTTTTGTGTCATAGCTCGTGAGGGGAGGTATCGTACTGCGGGCGCGCAGGGGGGTCCCTCAGGAAGTTTTACTGCAGGTACCCTTGTTTGCAGGGGGCTCGTGATTTGCAGGTACCCTGTGACTGCAGGGGCTCGTGACCCGCAGGTACCCTTGATTTGCAGGGGGGCTATTTGAACCAGGTGGTGACTGCGGTAGCTCGGGCAGGTAGCCGATGAGGTACCCTCCGGGGATGCAGGTTTGGGGGCTGCAGGTAGCTTGACGCAGTACCGGCTGCAGGAGGGGGGCCCCAGGGTACCCTGTGACTGCAGGTGCGGGGGTGCGGGGACCCGGGGACTGCGGGGGCCCCTGACTGCAGGTACCCCGTGACTGCAGGTACCCCGGGCTGCAGGTAGCCTGCTGCGGGACGGGACGGTAGCTCGTGACTGCGGAGCGGGGGCTGCAGGTAGCTCGTGACTGCAGGAGCTCTGATCGGGGCTCTGACTCGGTAGCCCGTGCCCGCAGGGGGACTAAAACCGGGGGCTGCGGTACCCTCGTGACTGCAGTACCCTCGTGACCAGGTAGCCCCGGACTGCAGGTAGCTCTTGACTGCAGGACCCTGTGACTGCAGGTACCCTCTGACTCAGGGCTCAGGGGGCTTACCCTGTGTGCCCAGGTAGCTGGGACTGCGGGGAGTGTGACGGGGGAGCCGGCCGGGATTTCCCCGGTAGCTGGGACTGCGGTAGCTTGATTTGGGAGTTTGGGACTGCGGGTCTCTGACTGCAGGTACCCCGGACTCGGGCCCGTGACTGGGACCCCTGACTGCAGGTACTCGGGGACTCAGGAGCTCTGACTGCAGGAGTTTGACTGCAGGTAGCTCGACGGGAGGACCATTTGGGTTTACCCTTGGGGGGGGGCCCCCGTCCCCCAGGTTTTCTTTTTAAAGAGCCCCAAAACTGCATTCGTTTTTTTAGGGCCCCTGGGGTTTCTAAACGGAAAAACCCCGGGTTTTTTCCCCTTTTTTTAAACCCCCTTCCCCATAACCCCCCTTGGAAAAACCCAAAAAAAAAGAGAGAAAGGATCTTTCTAGGATTATTCCAATCAAAATAGTTTTTCCCCTTGGTGATTTTTCCCCCCCACCCATTTTTTTCCCCGTAGAGCCCTCAACATGCCCCCACCACTTACAGATAGTCTATTTTCTTGAAACACTCTAACAACCCCTTTTTCCCATCTTTAAAATCAAAAATGGAGAGCATCACTTTTTTTAGGGAAAAATGTTTTTAAAACATCGAAATTTTTTTGATAAGAGATACATTTTGCAGGAATTGCCCCCTTTTGTCTGCTTCCTCTTACCCCCCCAATAACAAAGTTTTTCACCAATTTTTCTGTCTTTTTTCCCCACGTTTAGATTCCGCCAGTCACTTCTGTATAATTTTGTTTTCCATAATAACAGTGAGATGATTGGGGGCAGCCAGACTCGCCCACCAGTCCACTAATTCTAACTCCACTATTTCATGATGAGTAGACACATGCAGCTGTTGGGGGATCTATATTGTTGAAATGTTTCGCCCACACAGAGGCTTTTTTTAGTCAAGAAAGAAGAAAAAGGCACAATTCCGTGACTGGGAAAATAAAAAAATAACGTGATGAGAGGTTAAAAAAACGTTTCGGGCCGATTTTTGGGGCTTTTAAAAAACACACGGGGGGACTTTTTTTAAAGGTCCAAGAGGGCCGGAAAAGTTATCCCAAAATTTTCTCTTTGGTTTTTTTTGGTTTTTTGTGTTGGTTTTTTGGTTTTATTTGTGTTGGTTATTTTTTTTTTTTGGTTATTTGTGTTGGTTATTTGTGTTGGTTATTTTTTGTTGGTTATTTGTGTTTGGGTTTTTTGTGTTGGTTATTTTTTTGTTTGGTTATTTGTGTTGGTTATTTGTGTAATTTTAGTCAAATACAGAGGCAACTAGTACCCCTGCTGTGTCTTACTCATTAACTTGTTGGTATTTTTTTACCATTTTCAACAAATCCAAACATTTTTTGGGGATCTTCAAAGAAAATTTTCTGTTTTCTGGGAACTTTAACCCTGGGAACTTGGTAACACAAAAAAAATGGCAATTAAGTCAAAAAATGAAGGAGAGAAAACATTAAAATGTAGTACAAACTCGTTTTTGGCTAAGATGCCCCTACAAACATTTATTCACATTGCCGATTGGGTGGTAAACCTCCCCCCCACACCTCCACTCCCCCCACCTGGAGTATAACTGGGGGAGGATTTCGGGGGGCAACGCTTGCCCCCGGGCTGTGACCAGGCCTTTACAGTGGATGAAGGCCCGATCAACCACGCTGTTGCCTGGCCACACATAGACTGACAAACGAACCACAGCCCGGCCGGGGGGGTACTGACTTTTTTGGGGTTTTCCAACCTTCTTGAAGACAGCCGAGGCCCATTGGAAACCCTTTATATGTATGTTTGGTTATTTGTGTATACTTCAGTCAAATACAGAGGCAACTAGTACCTCCTGCTGTGTCTTACTCATTAACTTGTTTTGGGATTTTATAACCCTTTTCAACAAATCCATCATTTCTTTGTGTGATCTTCAAAGAAAATGTCTGTTTTCTGGGAACTTTAGGGGCCATGGTAAAATTTGGGAACACAAAAGATGGCGTAATTAAGTCACAAATGAAGGTATGAGAAAACATTAAACTGTAGTACAAACTCTGCTATTGGCTAAGATGCTACCATACAAACATTTATTCACATTGCTGATTGGTGGTAAACCTCCCCCCCCCACACCTCCACTCCCCCCACCTGGGTATAACT